>NDXB01000080.1:0-18875 GCA_002631895.1 Agapornis roseicollis
AGGGGTTGGAGCTGGAGGAGCTTTAAGGTCCCTTCAACCCAAACCAGTCTGGGATTCTGTGATCCTATTGAGGGTTATCCTAAAATGGCTTGAAATTTAGGATAAGATGCTATAATATGTGCCATTATAAAAGGCATTAATAGCAGCAACTACATCACCAAATGAAGCCAACCTGTTGGTGTATCTGAAGCCAAACATCCTCCAGGTCCAAGAGGTTTATCATGCAAAGGAGGATCCAGACCTTTCTCTACTGCATGCAGACACTGAACACCCAAACACCTGCAGCTACTTCCCCCTCCTCTACCTGCTCAATGTGCAGTTAATTTTACCCAGTGCTGCACGTGTTGAGCAGGGCCAGGCTGAGACAGGAAAACCGTTTCCTTTTCTCAACTCCTGCTCTATCCAGGGCTGCTTCCCTCATCTGGTTTGCACACATTAAAATACCACCTCTGTGCTCACCTCTGCAGGTGCTTCCTTCCTTGCTGCAGGCAGCATGCAAGCTGCAGGGAGGGTGAGCTGCAAGTACCTTTGCATTGGGAAAAGTGGGAAGTGATGTTCAGTAATTCCCTCTGTATCCACGCTTGATGAGCAACCCTTGGTGTGACATAAAAGTGTCAAGCTGACGGTTGCAAAGAACTGGCTGATTTAAGGCATCCACAACTCCCCAGCTCACCCTGACCCCTGTAATAACTCTTCTTCCACTGGACATATGGCTCCTCTCAGTAGCCTGTAGTGCAGCATCTGGTGTGCTTTGAAGCTCTGCTCAGGACTTTGGAATGACTTTGGTCCCACAGGAGTCCCCTGTGTACAATGGCTGGAAGAGCAACATCAAGGGGACACCCAAAGGCATTTCAAACAGCATTAACCTTAAGTAAGTAAACTGCACCCCTGCATCCAGTGATGCAGGAACTCAAGGTTCTTTATTCCCTCTACAGCACTGATCCCAAGGGCTCTTCCAGGTCCACCCATGACCGGTAAACTGGGTGACACTCAAAAATGAGTCTGCAAAGCCGTCGGGCCAGTCCTGTCTCCTCATTGCCACTTGCACACATAGAATCCCAGGCTGGTTTGGGTTGGAAAGGACCTTAAAGCTCCTCCAGTTCCAAACCCCTTGCCATGGACAGGAACCCCTTCCACTGGAGCAGCTTGCTCCAAGCCCCTGTGTCCAACCTGGCCTTGAGCACTGCCAGGGATGGGGCAGCCACAGCTTCCCTGTGCCAGGTCAGATCTGGTCCTTACAGCCCCAGTTCATCAAAAGGGATGCTGAATTAAACAGGATCTTGGTGAAACATCCCAAGTTGTTGAATGAATTCCCGCAGGAGGGATTTCCCTGCTCTGACACTGCACAGGTTGTGTTGTCCTCAGCTCCCTGTGCTGTCAATGAAGATATTTCTAGAGAGCTTGAATCCTGGCATGCCTCCAAAGAGGGGGTCAGGACAAGATGAATTGTGTCCTTTGAGAGTCAGCGTGGCCCTTTTCATGTAGACATGATAGAGCAGATGTCAGAAGTCGGCTGAGATTTATCCTTCACCTCATGCTTGTCATATAGGTCCTTCTGTTTTGATGTTTGGTCTTCTTATAAACCAAGCTAATTAGTTGTTAAGCATAGCTGGACTATTAGAGCATGATCCTGAATAACTCCTGTGCCCCAAATGATTGCAGCCGCCATCTATTATTTTACATAAATTGCTTAAAGACACTTCCAAATAAAACAATGAAACACAATGGATGAAATCAAGCATTGTAAACATGA
This sequence comes from Agapornis roseicollis, assembly GCA_002631895.1. Lineage (NCBI taxonomy): Eukaryota > Metazoa > Chordata > Aves > Psittaciformes > Psittacidae > Agapornis > Agapornis roseicollis. Next base: position 1,754 of record NDXB01000080.1, read on the forward strand.
AAATATAGCTGGTTAGATTTAACTTTTCCTCTTCTCTCCATTAGAGGGAACATTTTCATCTTGGGATTTGCACGTGATTCTAAGGAAACCCAAAAGCGTTATTTTTTGTGGAATTAAGAAATGAAACCATTCAAGTGCATTGTCCACGGTGCTTGCCATCAAATGTCAGGCTCAAGGCCCCTGAACTTGACTTGTATTGTTAACTGCTCTGGTACAAAGTAACTTTCTTTTCCCAACCATTAACAAGGGTATTCCAGATAATGAAGGATAAACAAAGGAACTTCAAAGAGCAAAATGAATGCCATGCAGTAAGTGTGTTTTACATGAACAGTGACTTGCTGGTAGAAGATTTCTCCTTGCAAAGTATTTTCCATTGCCCTGTGTAAGCTGTTTAACAGCCTAAGTGCCCTGGCTTACCTTTAGGAGACTTAGATAAGCTGAGAGATCTTCCTGCATAGAAATGCACTGATCATCTTCTCAACATCATCCTTTTTCTGCTCAAAATGATGCTGGCCAGCCTGATGAGATTGACCTTCTTTCTTGTCACTGATGGTACCTTTGAATTCTCTCAATGGTGTACTGGATGGAATACAGAAGAATAAAGGAATCATGGAGAATGAGCTGATATACTCCAAAGCAAGCAAATAAGCACTCAGGGAGAAGATGCTCCAAAGGACCTTTTAGATATCAAAACCAGTGAGAACTGAATGCCTCAGTGACTAATACATTACCATATTTTGTCTGTTTTTAGTCCAGACCTATTGTTTCTTCCTAGCTTTACAATTGATGTAGGTTTATAGAATCATAGAATTGGATTGGAATAGGGTTGGGAAGGACCTTAAGATCATCTAGTTCCATTTACCAGTTCTCTGGGCAACCTGCACCAGGGCCTCACCACCCTCACAGGGAAGAGTTTCTTCTAAAATAGAAGCATTCTTATACATAAAATTGATAAAAAGTAATTGGGTTAAGGAATCCACCAAATACACCATTAAATAAAACTCTCACCTTGTTTTAAGCACAACCAAATGCAATTCCACCGATCCTGAATCCCATTCAAGTTTTCCTTCTGCTCCATATCCCACGTCTTTTCAGGTGCTGTCATGCAAAGAGGTGAAAATCATCTTGTACAGCTTCAGGTGACAGTGATAAAGGCACCTATATCTGAGCTAACCCAGCACTTTCCTCATGGTGTATGGGTGTGTAAAAGGGCTGTGCTCCCTCTCTTGTTCTGCCTTTCAGCCTAGTTTGGGGTAGAAACATATGATTTGAGTTTTACCTGGTTTGCCTCTGAGATCTGGCCTCACCTAATTCTGGATTGTAATTGAATCCAGGACTGGGTCTACTGTGTTCCATGGTAAGGGACTCTTCAGTGAGCTGAAGGTAGGTAATGGAGTTATGTTATGTAGGAGCTCCAATGGAGGTGGGTTTATATTTATCATCACCCTGTAACTAGGACTGACACAGACAAGATTAAAGCAATAAAACCCAAAATGGAACATCTTGGTGCAGCATGGTTTTTCTTTAAAGGCCCAAAGTCTTCAACTAGGATTTGCCTTGACAGGATAAAGCACATTTTCAGCCTCGGCTTCTTAATGGACTATGTCTGCTTAATGTAATTTTGCATCTCAACTGTGTGCCTTGTCAAACACAAGCACAGTCAGAGCTGCACTCAGCAGTACTCACTTTCCCTGGAATCAGATAAACTCAGGCCAATAAATTAGTTTTACTGCTCTCGGTATCACCCTGTTATCATTGCGAATGATTTAGTCTGGGCTTCCCAAACTTTCCCATTCATTCCCAATGAAAGGAATTGAGTTTCCAAAATAAAGATTATGTTTATTTCTTTCTCCTTTTCTTTCTCTTTTTTTTCCACTTCCCTTTCTTTTGCCTGTTCTCTTGCTCTTTCTCTCTATTTTATGTTTGCTTTCTCACTTTCTTTATCTTTTTATGGGCTATACAAAGTAATTCACAGTTACACTTTAAAAAGTATAGCTTTTTGCTCAAAGAGAAGCTATTTAATTAGGCAGTTGTGACCTGGTTCTCAGCTGGTGTCAATCAGCAGCAGTGATTTATACCAGCTGAACATATGAATTCTGGTGTTTGGTAGCAGGTTTTAGAGGCCCTGCCTTGTAAAGTGCATTGGGCTGTGTATTATATTAGCTACAAAAACATTTTGTACAAACACAGTTGTATTTTATGCCATCTTTTATTCATATCCTTTATATTCCCACGTTGTCTGCATGATTGAACTAGAGGAAAGATGAACTCGTCGTTGCAGAACAGAGCAGGAGCTGGGTGATAATAGTCTAAGCTCCCTCTTACATCATGGGCAAGTCACTTGAAGGTGAGGTGCTGAATATCCCATACAAGGTACTGACAGCTTGCAAGCCTTGCTGGAGCCCACGGTGCTTTACAGGGATCTAAGAGGCCTCCAGAAGCATTTGGAGCTGTGGTGGATGCAGCCTGCAGGTTGGATACTTAGGAGGGAAGGAGGTGGGAATCGATGTCTACCAACCACGGTGATGGATGGGAAGAACAGTGCAGCAGGAGGGAAAATAAGAAGCATTTGGGGTTGGTTTTGAAATGTATTTGATTTTCTCAGAAAGGCTGATGGAGCTGTTCCTGGGGCATATGGGAATTCACAGGGTGGCAATCAATAGATGGACCTCTGATTCGGGGCACTTGAGAACCTTGTGAGCATCTACTCCTCTCACAGGATTAGCTAGGCCTGAGAGAGGATTAGGAAAGCAATGAACACTTGAGAGTGGGAATATCCTTAATCTCCTAGCAAGTTTGGCCATAGTTGTCTATCAGAGCTGAGAGCTGTAGGAGAGGTGGTAAGTTGTAGGGACTGTGGTTAGGACACTGATTTGCTAAGGGTTTAAGCCTATAGCAATATTCTTCTTCTGCTTTCATATTCCTCCACTTCTGCTCTCAGTGGCTAGTTCCAGCAAACTGGCAAGGGGATGAGGTTTCAAGAACATCAAAGGTGGATGATGTCCTGTCTGTATAGACATGTCATTGAGCTAGGTCGTTCTAGACTCCTTCTATAAGCAGTGATAAGAAATTGGCATTAGGGACATGCTTTATCTGTGTATAAAATAACCTTGAAGTTCTCTTAAGTTATCACATTGCCAGGGTGGTTCAGCATCAGTCTATGAAAGGATCAATTACACTTGGGATACTTGGAATTAGAAAACCAAACTGACTGTACTCTTTATAGAGCTAAGTAAACTAATTCAGTTATAATAATCCCAAACTCTTGGAGCTGAGCTTCCTGTGTCTATTCTGGCTAAATATCGTTCGAAACATGCTAGATCTATCATAGAATAGTCCATGGGCACAATAAGTCAAAGAAAGGCATTTCTCTATGAAACAACAATTAATTTTCCTGCTTTCCTTTGTGCTCAATTATAACCAGGATTTCTCGAGTGTGTTTGAGAGTGGAAAACTTATAATCCTTTAAATATGGTGTCCCAGCTATGGCTGAACTTTCTGTTTGGACTTTGACCAAGCTGCTGGGCTTAAATCCCAGCTCTGGAGCTACCAGATGGACCACATTATTCTCACTTGCAGGAACCCCATTAGACAACTTGTTTTGACCAGAAAAGGCCTCCTGCTCATGGAAGGTGAGAGGTGCTAATGAGATGTTGTGTTCTTGCTCCTCCTGGTACCCATCTCATCTTGCATCTTACTTGGTTTGTTAAATTACCTAGATTAGAGGAATGGGGAAAGGTCTAATAGAGATACAGCCTGGCTAGCAGATGGGGCAAGGCCAGAGGACCACTGGCATCTCAGCATCACAGCAGCCTGGAGTGCTTCATAGGGGATTGCCTCAGCCCAGCCAACTTGCATTGCCAAACAGAGAGACGTGTTGGAAATCACACTTCTTTCTTGGACTCAAGTGCGTGTGTACAGCCCCAAGATACCTGTGCCTTTGGCTGTGCTTGACTAGTAAATGAACCAGGTTGGAGCCTATTGACTAGCTGCCCATGGCAAGTGGCACAGGAGAGCCAGATGGCTTTTATCACCCAAAGAGATGACTTCACCCCTGCTGAGCTTTGTCCATGATCCTTTCTCTTTGCTAGCATGAGCATGTGTGGATGTTGTCTGGACTCACTAGCTGGTGTGGGCTTCAGACATGGTGGGGTGTAAGCTAAGGTTTAAGCAGCCTACATAATCATGGAACAGAGCTGGAGCCATTGCTCTAACCCTACCTGGCTCTTTAACACAGACACAGCCTTGGAGACATAAAGCATTTCATAACCCTTTTGTTTCCCTTTCCTGAAGTTGTACGTTCTCCCCTTGAGCTGCTATCATAGAATCATAGAATGGTGTGGGTTGGAAAGGACCTTAACATTATCTAGTTTCAACCCCCTGCCATGGGCAAGAACTGTCACCTTTTCATATCCCAGCAGTCCTGCAGTTCACAGGAAAGCTAACTCCCTTGTTTGTCATGAACCTGGCTCCCAACGCCTTCATTTGGTGTCCCCTTGTCCTCCTTCTACAACAGAAGGATCCTGTACTGAAAGAATAATCCCCCCTTTTAAGTCTCTTAATCTTTTTAAACTTTTAATCCCTCTCAGATGTCATTCCAGGATATCCTCTCGTTTTCATCACCCTCATGATCCTCAAGGATGCATAACACAGTCATAAGTGGGATATCCTGTTATAGCCAGGAGCCGGGTTGGGTCACATCTGCTTATTTTTCTTGTCCAAGAGCCTCCCAGGAGATGTCATACCTAAAGGACAGAGCTTAAACAGTGCTCTGAGCCACAGGCTGGTCAAGAGCCAGGAGAAAGGCATCCACAAGGTATAGACCACATCGTCCTCACTGGTGGTATCAGGTCAGGTTTTGATTTAGTCATTTACCTTCTTGCTTAATAAATTGAAGGCTGGGGAAGGAGACTGAGGAAGAAGTGATGGATCCTTTGCTGGTTCTCCTGAGCTACTGCTTTTTCTCCATAGCCCTTTGCAGGCAGGCAAAGAGGATGAAGGTGCTGGCAAGCCCCAAGCCCCTGTAGCAGGTTAAGAGCAACAATCAGTGCTTTGCCTGCATGTAGGTGAGATGAAGTTGAACAAGCTGCCCAGCCAAATGTGCTTCCGAAACAAAAGCAGTGTGTATCACCCTGGGAGGTATTAACAGAGGTCACAAAACCCCTTTCTTCCATACCTCCCAATGGGACAGGAGAACAGAAGAGCTAACCTGGAGCAAACTGCTCTTTTCTGCATTGCTCAGATTTGGCAGAAAACCTCTGTACCCCGATTATACTTGGTCCTCCTCCATAAGACCCCTTTATATACTGCTTAGGGAGGAGCACACAATGAGGACCAGAGATTGAGCCCAAAATGCTTCAAGAGCGAGTAGCTTCCCTGTCTCTTCAGCTGAGCTAACGTTAGGCATTGGGTGTTCAACAACAGACACCAGAGAGGATCATCACATGGGGTTCACCTGGACCACACAAATCTGTGCCTCAGATGGAGGTTTTAGCACCATCCCTGAGACTATAGAGTCACGTTCAGTTATCACAAGGTGATGTCTGCAGGGAAAGCAAAGGGCTCCTTGCCTCGAGAAACTAGGCAGGAACTGGTGAATCAGGCCCCAAGTTCTTCATGGTACCACCAACCCTCACCAGTGTCCAGCATCCTCCATCCTGGTGCACTGGTAGGAGGGTGAGGAGCCGAGCTCCACAAGCATCTGCGGAAATGAAAAGCCAACTGGCTTTTCTGGCTTCATGTCAAGATGGAAAACAGATGGGATCCTTGTACTGTGGCTTTCTTCCTCCTTGGCAAGCAGATGTTGTACCCTACTCTAGGGCAGGCTGGAGAAACGTGCCCTGTTCTCCAAGAGCTGGCCAAGCATCCCTGCCAAAAGAAGGAAGATTAAGAGATACAGACCTCTTTTTGGTCCAATTCACAGCCTGCAGCCCTACTGGCCTACAAAGAGGGTGCAAAAGAGCATGTATAGAGGCACTGACACCCTCTTCATCATGGCTTTGCATCCGTGGGAAAAGATCTGCAAAGAGAATCAGGAGTGTTGGCTGGCTCAAGGCGGAGTTCCCAGCACAGCTTGTGTGAGGTTGTTTTAAGCATATGTAGTCAATTGTGACTTGGTTGTAGTGGGAAGCCTTGGTCCTTTGTGAGCAGGAAAAGGCAGGTAGTAAGTAGGTTTAAGGGTGGGCTGGAAGGCAGAGCGTTGGGAACCATGGAGTAAAGAAAGTGCAACGATCGAGGAAAAGAAGGGAATGAAGTCACTGATTGCTTCTCAAGGCTGTAGTTTAAAATGTCACCTGCTTGGTTTTCAAGCCAGAAAGGTTTCAGGTCCGGTGGGTTTCCAGTAACGATGGTAAAATAAGGAGGAGCGCTGAAAGGAATTTGTAAACTTCGTATTTCTGTCCCAGTTTCTTCGAGTTTCATGAAAAGGACTTTTGTCCTTCCTGGCTTGGAATCAAACTGGGAGTAAAAACCTGTCTGTGCTCACCAAAACAAAAGGCTTTTTCTCAGCAAGATTCCCAATACTTGGATTTGTGAAATTGGAAGCAGGTTTGTTTTTTTTTTAGGAAGAAACATTATTCTGTGCCTATGTTTTGCAGGATTTCACTTGCCTGTGTGGAAACAGCCTTTTTGTAGGCAAAATCCCCATAGCCACAGCATTCCAGCCCCCAGGAGGGAACTGAGACATTCACAATGAAGATACAGTGCTTCCACATCAGTCATTTGAAGATAGCATTGCAAAGTGCATGGATGTCTTCCAACTGGTCTGAGCTCCATCAGCTGGAGCAGTGCAACCGCTGCCAAAGGTTCTTCTGGGTCTGCTCTTCTTCAGCCACATCTAGTGTCAGTGCAACCTGCAAGGTGTGCAGCAATGAGGTTCTGGAGCTGCCATTAATCCATATAGTGATATATATTGGTTATATCAGACCACGGGCAATTCACTGCAGCCTTTACATCACACCAGAGAGCAGAGACAACTAGAAAACAGCAGGATGGAAGCAGACATAGATTAAGTAGAGAGCACCCAGTCCCTTACTAGCACTGCAACAGACACTGGGACTGTGTCTTGACCTAAACCACTTGTTCAGTAAGTCATAGCCAAGCTGGGGTTTCTACAAAGGTTTCTTTTCAAGAGGAAGAAATATGACTTCTTCATGCTAGCAAGAAGCAGAGGAGGAATCATGCACTAAGGTCCCAGGGGCATTCAGGAATCCAAAATGTGTAAAGCCAGAGGCAGGGACAGGATTGCTGGAATAGGGAAAATTGCATAACCCCATCCTGACAGCTTGACCCAGCGTTAGTCCTGGAGACTCACCTGCAAACCAAGCTGAACAACACCAGCTTGTGCAGAGCCCAAAGCAGAGGGAGTCAGCTTGTACATGCTCAGTGTGGAACGGCTTGCAAGGGATTTGGTGAATCCAGTTTAATTTCCACGTGTCTTGTGATGAAATCTGCATTGAAGTCATTATGATAGAGCGGGCTTTTCCAGATGTGACAGTAAATGTCTGCAGGCACGCTTTTTAACAGTCTGCAAGGGTTAGGAAGACATTTTATGATCTAGGTGGATGAGGCTGTTTAATGTCTGAGCAAAAGGAAACTAATGGCAAAGAGCTGCCTAACAAGCCTTTTTCTGAGTGATTGCTAGCCAGGCTAATGTGTATTTGGTCATAAACCAGCTGGGATATTTGGGATGTATCAGCCAACTTTTGCCTAACATATGCAGGAAGATGCTGAGAAGAGAGAACTGGTATGTTACAATGTACTCAACTATTGAGTTTTATGGTATAAAACATGAGTTTCTTTAACAAGGTGACCCCTGTCATTAGTGTGGATATGATTCATGTGAAAGGCTGAGATTTTCAGTGTGACATTCTCTCATGACATTTCATCTGTATTCCCTTTTCCACCCCAGATCTCCAAGGTAAGGTTTTTACTTTCCCATTGGCTTGAGGATTATTCAGATATAACAATAATGAGAGATAGACACTTACCTCCGAAAAAGTGGGGCCACTTCTTTTAGTAGTAGCAGATCAGTGAGTGTTTTCTCCCTGTTTGGGAAGCACTGAGTCTGCTGCTTCCATGTGAAAACATCCTTTTTAATAATAAGCCTTGTCTAGTAATGGGGCTATCTATGTGAAAGATCCATAGCGGTCTTCTCATCTGGAGTGACCTTGTACTTGAAGGTGGACGGTGCTGCTGCTGCTGTTGTGTTTCATGGGCAACCATCTTACTTTAGATTGTATTCTAAATTGCAATCTGAAGTCCTTAGTACTCCCCATTAGCAGGTCCTTGCTGCTTCTAAGTCAGAGGGAAACTGGTTTAAATACCCCTGAAACCCTTCCTGGCATCTCAGGGGTTACCTTCACTGCTAAGAGCAGTCCAGGGTGCAAGCTCAGGTCTTAGGGCACCGGTTGTCCACGCTGCTTTGCCATTAACTCACTCCCAAACCCTGCTCTCAAGCAGAGGAGAGCCGAGGTGTTTGGACACAAGCCATGCTGTGACACTTGGCCTCAGGGCCAGCGGATCGGCCCCGACTGGCTTTATTTAGTAGAGTAGGTGTTGCTGATGAGACTGAACCGCTTTTGGCTCCCTTTGCCCTGCTCAGTCCTTCAATACTATCCCGGCAAGCTTTGCACCTTCAAACACCCCCACAAGTCTTCTTGCCACATCTCAGAGCTCGTAACACCTACCCTCTGCTTCTTGCTGTAAAAACATTACTCTGGCAGGTTGCAGTGCAGCCCACTTAATATTTCAGACACTTTGAACTGCCCCCCCCCCCCCCCCCCCCCCCCCCCCCCCCCCCATCCCTCCTCCAATAATTACTATGAACTAGGGCCATGGGGCATCACACAAGACCCAGAGGAGGCTGAAGGCCAAATGCCATGTGTTGTGGACCAGGCAGCCTGCTGGCAACCCCGAGCTGTGTGTGGAGATACAAACCAGGCTGTGGGACTGGGCTTCAAGATGGGAGTACAACTCTCTTTGCTTTAGCACTACAGAGGAGATGATTGTGGATTTGGGGGGGAACCGTGCCCTTAGAAGGCAAGAAAGGCTTTTGCCAGTGCAGACGTTGGAAATAGCTTGTGAGATGTACATTCATCTGAGTGACTTCCCAGCTCACTTTCATGTGATGAAACTTATGGCTTAGAGACATGCTAAGACATGTGGCAACACTCAAACCCCAATGAATCTCCATAAATACCCGCGGTGAAGCCCCTAGCACAAAAGAGTTGTTTAATAGGGTTATCAAATCCAAGCTAAGCCATGGCAGCCAAGTGTGAGGTCATTCACATCAACTCAGCTTACCCTGCAGAAGTGTCCAACTCCTGCTTGCCTTGCATGGAGAGTATGCACTGGGATAGTCACTACGTCTCAGCCAACATGTGGCAATGCCATATGGGCTGCCACAACTGGGTTGTGTGTTTGAACCCCAGCATCCAGCTGTTCACAGATGATGGGTTGCATCTCCGCAAAGGGGTGGCAGATGTGGACTGCTCTTTGAGAAAGCAAACCCAGCTTGTCTTTAATCCAGAATGCATGGGTTTGACATTCCAGGCACATCTTGACACTGCTGCAGATGTTAGAGCAAACCTCTAGGTCCCCATGCAGCATGAGCATGCCTGTGTTGTTATATACGTGAAAGGATCTTGCACCAAAGCGCTTGCTGTCTACAGTTGTTCAATAGCTTGGATGTGACCTACAGCAATATGGGTGCCTTGACTTTATAGGAAGGGGTGGGTAAGTAGGTAGATAGGTAGGTAGATGCCTCAGGCAACCCCTTAGTATAAAATCATGGACACAGTTTGGGCTCTGTTTGCCTAGTGAACAAATGACTGAAAGGTCACCACTGAAAAAGCCTTCCTGGCTTTGACCTGAGGAATTTGCATCTCTTGACACAATGGCCTTGCTGTTGGCCTGCAAGAGCCAGCCTGTGGAAGTGTGAAAGTCAACAACTCATCTCCCAGCCAGCCTTTTCCTTCACCCCTGGGAGTACAGGACGCTGCTGTCCCATTTCTATCGGTGTTGGGACAAGATTCCTCAAACCTTGCATCTGGCCCACCTCAAAGGAGATAGCTGTCCCTGTTATTTTATCTTCAGGCATCCATGTGTGAAGTTGCTCTGGAGCTCCCGGGTCAGGTAGGGCAAACAGGGCAGGTTTCCCAGCTGAGATACCAGTTCCTCTGCAAGCGTGGAAGTGGCGTGCTGCAGTCAAAAGGCAGAGAGGCTTGACACGTCTTCAGAGATAACATGGAAGAGAAAAGGTCTCTTGTGCTGTGAGCCTGGAGGAAGAAGCAGCTCCTTCAGCACCCACCTCTCTGCTGACAGAGTGATCACAGGGGGCAACCATGGCTTTTATAAGATGGGTATAGGTCTACTTATTGACTCCAGGCAGTGAGGAGATGGTTTTCACCCTTATCAAACCAAGCTGTATTCAAACTAGCATCCAAAACATATCCCAGCAGGCTTACAAGCCCCTGAATGTCTCCTTTCTGTACAGCACTCAGCTCTCAGAGGCCATGGGTGTTATTACTATAATAAACATGGATGTTAGCTCTCTATCTGCCAGGTATGCTTCATTTTAGAAATGCCACACGTATTCCCAGCCTTTAGGAATTTCCCCATATCCTACCTATCCAAAACAGATCCCACAGCTGCTTCCCCTGCAGAAATCCAGCTGCATCTTCTGTTGTGCCTTTACAGTGATTATCAGGTTTTCCTCCAGTAGAGCAGAGCTGCAGCTTATACAGCCTTCTGAACCACGAAGAGAAAGAAGAATCTAACAGGGCACAATGTCTCCTGTAGCCTTTATTCTACTAGGGCCAACCAAGCTGCTGAAAGGGAAATCCCTGCACAAATTAAGGGAGTTCAATGATTCTTTCATTCCCAGAGGCATTCCCAACAGAACCAGGGCTTATTTCCACAGATATGGCTGCATTCCAGCATCAAAGAAGCTTCATTATGCAAATATTGACCACTGTTGAAGGGAACAGCAGTAGAAGACTGTCAAAGGTGACAAAAGCTATTGCTCGTGGGCCATAATGTCTGAAGCCAAACTTGGGGAGCATCGTTTCGCTGATGAGAGGGTTACTGCAAGGAGAGGGTAGCACTGGGTGGTTTGTGTTCCTTCTTTTTCTTTTCTTATTGCTTCATTTTAATTGGGGAAATTATAGGCCTGGAAATGATGATGGAAACACCAGCGAGTGCACAGAATCCTGTTATTGTCCAGGACTGCACAAGGATCCAAACAATAATCCAACACGGAGACCAAAACTAATAAAGGCCTACCTGGCAGGAACATGAAGAGGAACATTATGTGTTATGGACCGGCCCCAGGAATGAAGGCGCTGGGCTAGAAGAATATTGGAAAAAGATGGGAACTCCACCTCCAGTGAAGCTGATGGAAAAGTCCAAAGGAGGCCCTGGAATGATGGGGAAGGAACTCAGTAATGATATACAAGTTGTAAGGTTTGAGGTGAAAGTCAGGGGTCACACAGATGAGGGGTTAAGTTACACATTGGTGAGGAGTCTGAATATTTGCAGCTTATGTATGAAGGAGCTAGAGAAGACATAAGGATACAGCACAACCCCGCAGGCTGTGTAGGTGTGAGCTGGGGCAACAGCTTGCCCTTAGAATGGCTTCATCTGCCTCCGCAGCAGAACTGAATTAAACCTTCACAAGCTGGGGAGGCACACTTTAAACAGTCATCTCTGTGCAGAGAGAATTGCCCTTACAGAAGTAATGATAGAAGAATGACTGCATTAGGCCATATACACACAGATGGTGTCCTATTCAGCTGCAGTCAGAAACAAACATTTGAAGAAGTGTTATATAAAGCAAGTAACAGTTCCTCTTTCCTTTGCAATACCCACCTGGCTTCTGGCATGGGGGACAATAGGGTACAGTTCCCTGGCAGTGTTCAAGGCCAGGTTGGACAGGGTGACATGGTTTAAAGCGAGGTGTCCCTGCTCATGGCAGGGGGGTTGGAACTGTGTGATCGTGAGGTCCTTTCCAACCCAAACCATTCTATGATTCTTGATTCTATGACTCTATGAATATACCAGACACACATTTTATCCTTGGGAGTTCCTATTGAAGCTGAATCGTGAGACCTCACCTGGAGCATTGGGTGCAGTTCTGGGGTCCTCAGCATCAGAAGGACATGGAGCTGTTGGAACAAGTGCAGAGGAGGCCACGAGGATGAGCAGGGGCTGGAGCAGCTCCTGGATGGAGCCAGGCTGAGAACATTGGGGCTGTTGAGGCTGGGGAAGAGAAGCTGCGTGGAGACCTGAGAGCAGCTTCCAGAGTCTGAAGGGGGCCTATAGGGATGCTGGGGAGGGACTCTTCATTAGGGACTGCAGTGACAGGACAAGGGGTGATGGGTTCAGACTGAAACAGGGGAGCTTTAGATTGGATCTAAGGAACAAATTCTTTTCTGTGAGAGTGCTGAGGCACTGGAATGGGTTGGCCAGGGAGGTTGTGAGTGCTCCATCCCTGGCAGTGTTTAAGGCCAGGTTGGACAGAGCCTTGGGTGCCCTGGTTTAGTGTGAAGTGTCCCTGCTTATGGCAGGGGGGTTGGAACTGGATGATGTTAAGGTTCTTTCCAACCTGAAGTGTTCTATGATTCTATGATTCTTTAACTGTTCTTTTCTGCTGCGCATCTCCTTCTGTTAGACATGCCGACTCAAAGCCATGTTCACAGCTACATATAAGCACTTCCCAATGGTTCTATAGGATATCTTAATTTATTCAAAATAGACCTTTTCCTTTTCCCTTCAAGCTCCCCTCATCAGGTATATTATCAGCAGCATAGACAGTGTGACATATAGACTTTACACCCCATCCCTGAGCTGGCATATGAATCAGAAGCCAAGGACACACATTGCTTCTAGGCATCTAGCCAGAAATTGTTGTCCACATTCCCTCAATACGTCATCTTCCATATCTGAACCATACTGAAGACACCATCCTCTTGCATTACCTCCTTTCATTGACTACAGAGACAATGTCGTTGCAGCATACTGAATGCTAATTTGCCGTGACAATTAGTAAACTGATCCAAAAGTTCATAGAGGGCATGAGCTTTCCATGACCCCCTTACTCCCTGTGTGTGCTTAGGGAGTGTTAAGTGAATGCTTGTTCAACCACGTGATGCTACCTTGATCTACATATGATATTGCTCTTTAGGTCTGACATCTGGGAGTGTTTTCAGGGCAAGATGTTAATTGGGACCTTTGGGAGTGTCCCAGGTCCTTCAAAAGCAGCCTGTGTTGTGGTTTAACTCCAGCCAGCAACTAACCCCTACACAGCCACAATGGGATGGGGAAGAGAAGTGGAAGAGTGAAAGTGAGAGGACTCATGGATTGAGGTGAAGACAGCTTCATCAGTGAAACAAAAGCTGCGCATGCAAGCAGAAGCAAACCAAGGAATTCATTCACCACTTTTCATTGCAGGCAGGTGTTTAGCCATCTCCAGGACAGCAGGACTGTATCATGTACGACAGTGACTTGGGAAGACAAACATCGCTTCCAACACCATAGAACCTCAGAATCCCAGACAGGTTTGGGTTGGAAAGGACCATCAAGCTCTTCCAATTCCAACCCTCTGCCATGGGCAGAGACACCTTCCACTAGAGCAGCTTGCTCCAAGCATCTGTGTCCAACCTGGCCAGGGATGGGGCAGCCACAGCTTCTCTGGGCACTCTGTTCTCATGCTGGTGCTTCTTCTGCAACTTCCAGTGTTGCAGAGCTGGTGAGGGGCGACAGCATGCCAGCCCATGTCCCCACGGCTCTCTTTTTCCTTCCCTATCACGTTTATTAAGGTGTAGGAGACTGATCTGGCTCTGAGAAGGACCCTCTGTAACCTGACATGGTCTCAACAGTAACAGAGATAGGCAAAACATTTTACGTTTGATGTGAGGCAAGCATTGAACAAAACCTTCTGCAAATAGTCTGCAGTGGGAGGGGGGTGAGTCTGCAAACATACTCCCAGGAAGTGAGATTTAGAGGAGGAAAGGTAGAGGTATAGGGATTGCTTCTTCCTACGTACCAGGCACAAAGCGGTCCAGGGAGCTTTAGCAGTAAGAATCACACATGCACATGCACAGACGGAGAAGGAGATGCAGAGGAGTCTAGACTTCTTAAAGCCTTTTTCTTGCTGGCTCTGTCTGGCAGAGCCTGCGTTTTAAAATACCAATGCCTTTTCATGTCATTCTCAGCTTTAATTTATTCTCTTTTTGAATCAATAAATATCCCTCCACTCCTCCATCTGGAGGATTCCTCCTTCATCCCACCACTGCCAAGCTGATCAGAGCCACCTATGCAATGCCATTTGATCCAGAACATATTTCAATCTTGGCCCGTTCTCAACCTCATAAATTCCTGACATGATTCGGGAGGCGTTCCTGTTGGAAATAGCTCTCTGCTCCGCTGTCGTATTTATAGGGATTGCTGCTGCCTCTGATCTGAGGCCAAACATTAGGAATAACTGCAGCAGGAAGCAGGACAGAGCTCGACATATTGTTTGTCTGGATTGTTTTAATTTCAGGATCATGGAATACCCCCATTTATTGATGTTGGGGGGGGGGCGGGGGGGGGAGAAAGAGGAAAATAAAAGCATTGTTCAGGAATTTTCTATTTTAATTTTTTTCCCTTTTTATTGCTTTTGTTAGAGGCAAAGAGGGAATCGTTATGCTTGTGCTGAGGACAGGGAAGTGAATTAGATGTTGGTGACTTATTAATTCAGGAATCCTGTCCCTGCAGATTAGAGCAGAGGTTCCCACTTCTTTATTCTCTGCTTGTTGAAACAAAGCCAGGCAATGCACATGGCTCTGCATATGTGTATGCGTGTCTATGTGTGTATAATGTGTGCATGACAGTGCAGAGCCGTAGGTGGGCCCCTGAAAACCTTGTCCATGCACCCTTTAGCATCACAGAAACACCAAGCACTGGTGAGGGCCGAAGCTGCTCATAGACAAGGTGCTAATGCTGGCAGTTTGGAAGGAGCCACACTTCCAGCCAGGAGATGGCCCTCACTCAAGGCGTGAAGTCCTTGGCCACGGGCTCAGGGTCGAGCAGGAAAGCGCAGGATGGGGATGCCAGGAGCCTTCAGACACAGCGTGTCTGAACTGGGGAGGCTGTGTTTGGAAGCAAGAGACAAATGCACACGCTGAGAGCCCGCTGAAGGCAACAGGGAAAGGTTTTTCACTTCGGTAGACTTTGGATGACATTGGAGGTGCAGCTGAGAGGGAGGATGGGGAAAAGGACAGAGCGAAGTCCCCCCTGTCCACGGGTGTCAGGCAGTCTATGGGGGGAACAATGGGGTGCCTGGTGTTCAGAAACCCCATCATAAATGTCTCCCACCCCTGTCTGACCATCAACTAACCATAAGGGGTTTGGGACATTACTGAAGCACAGAGTGAGCTGATGAATTGGGACCTCACTGCAGAGAAGCACCCGCTGCCATGCATTCTTTGTAGGATTATTCTGATACAATGGGGATTTAGACTGTCCCAATCCTACTGCCTTCAGAAAGAGTACTTAAAGACTAGCTTAAGTATTTATTGTTTTGCTAAAATCATGGAATCATTGGCATGGTTTAGTGTGGGGTGTCCCTGCTTATGGCAGGGGTTGGAACTGGATGACCTTAAGGTCCTTTCCAACCCTAACTATTCTATGATTCTATAGAATCACAGAGTGGTTTGGGTTGCAAAGGACCTGAAGATCATCCAGTTCCACCCCCTCCTTAGAGTCCTTCTTAGGTACACATTGAAATGTATTGCTGAGTCGGCATCCTGAATTTGGGCTATTGCCTCTTGAGAAAGAAACCTGAGCGTGATTTCATTGCTGGGCAATAGCACTGGGAAAAGAGGCCTCTTCTGCCAAATCCTGGGCTGTGCTGGTTCAAGCCTACCCCTGTTGCTGGTTACCAAGAGCTCTGTTAGTTGAGCATAGATAGGGAGTAAGAGCTGCTGTAAGTTCAGAGGAGAAAACCGCCCATGCTTCCAGCAAAAGCTACAATCGTATTAGCTTGACACAAGGGAATAATGAAGGGCTCTACTCAGAGAAGAAAATAGCAAGAGCCAACAGCGGGGAGCTGAAGCCAAAAAAACATTGGTTATGAGCAAGTGAGCCTTGTAAATTGAAGGGGGAGGTTGACAGCCTGGGGCGAGCTATCAAAGAGTGGTTGAAGGGTTGGCCAATCGCTAGGGTGCCTTTAGGAAAAGATACTTTAAACAAATCCATGTCATTGGGCTCAGTCCAGCTCCGAGGGGAAAGTGCCTGCGCTGTGTGTGCTATGTGGGAGACTAAAGGAGGGGTTCGATGGTTTCTGCCACCCTCAATGTCTCTGAATAGAGACATGCCAGGGATCACTTGCGGGCTTCCTAAGTTGATAGAGAAAATGGAGATGAAGCCATTTAACATTGTCAGTGCTATTGTGTGTTTGCACTTTGCCCCTAGCAACCTGTGAAATAGTTCAGACACAATTTTGCAGTGGTGGAGAAGAGATAAGGTGCTGTGTGTCTGGTTTGGTAGGGGCAGAAAGCAATTGCCTTGACCCACTACTATGTGAAAGTTCCTTTGGTATCATAGAATCCCAGACTGGTTTGGGTTGAAGGGACCTTAAAGCTCCTCCAGCTCCAACCCCTGTCACGGGCAGGGACCCCTTCCACTGGAGCAGCTTGCTCCAAGCCCCTGTGTCCAACCTGGCCTTGAGCACTGCCAGGGATGGGGCATTCACAGCTTCTCTGGGCACCCTGGGCCAGCGCCTCAGCANCTCCGCTCCCCTGTGTCCAACCTGGCCTTGAGCACTGCCAGGGATGGGGCATTCACAGCTTCTCTGGGCACCCTGGGCCAGCGCCTCAGCACCCTCACTGCAAAGAATTTCTTCCTTAGATCCAATCTAAACCTCCCCTGTTTCAGTCTGAACCCATCACCCCTTGTCCTGTCACTGCAGTCCCTAATGAAGAGTCCCTGCCCAGCATCCCTATAGGCCCCCTTCAGACACTGAAGCTGCTCTGAGGTCTCCACTCAGCTTCTCTTCTCCAGGCTCAACAGCCCCAATGTTCTCAGCCTGGCTCCATCCAGGAGCTGCTCCAGCCCCTGCTCATCCTCGTGGCCTCCTCTG
>NDXB01000080.1:22461-34778 GCA_002631895.1 Agapornis roseicollis
TCCTGTCACTCCCTAATGAAGAGTCCCTGCCCAGCATCCCTAGAGGCCCCCTTCAGACACTGGAAGCTGCTCTGAGGTCTCCACGCAGCTTCTCTTCTCCAGACTGAACATCCCCAATTTTCTCTATAGCTTAGTTATGGAATATATAGGTAATGTAGGATCTATAACTGGCCCACAGCTTAAGAAAAGACAGAGATGCAGTCTATCAGTGGGCTGTACCAGAGACGTTACCCCTTGATGCGAAGACTTTGAGTATTTTCTATCTCTCAAGTATGTTGTACAATGAACTGGGGCTGACCTTTTCATTTAGAACAGGAAACTCTCCAGGATGTGTTTCTTCTGGGGGTATGTGATATTTTGCATATATTCCTGTTTCTGCTGCTAGCTCATGGCCCATGTTCTTTCTCTGTCCCTCCGGACAAGTCTCAGCAGATCTGTAATCTCTTACATCTCCATCTGTAACTCGTATGTGCAACGGGCAAACATACTTATGGATTCAAAGAGCTGTTTTCTCTTATACGCCCTTTACTTCTCGGTACATGGAGCTCTCTTACACATTCGTGTTTTGTTCCAAGAAAACAGTCTGGTGCTGGAAAAGACCCCAGAAAGGCATCCTACAAGTTCTCCAGCTTGTGCGAAAGGTAAGGTCTGATCTTTGGCTGTCTTCTTTCTCATCTTGTCTTGTTTTCCACTCCTTTTGGTTCTTGCATGCTGTGCAAGTATTTGGACTTTGGTGCTTGAATCAGAGCATCATGCCGGTCTCCAATGAGAGGATTGCTCCCCTAGAGAAAGACTCACCACTCATTGCCTTTGCTTCCTTCATCACGGTGTTAGTAAGTAAAAACTGCTGTTTCAGCTTTGCTGTTTGGTCACGGTCAGAGGGCGACTTGCTGGGACAGGATTTCTCTTCCTGGGTAAATCATGCAATGCTGCTGCAAGTCAAACAAGGTGCCTTCTGAAATGCCTCTTTGCTTTATTGCATCTCCTCCGACAGTTCATCTGCCTCCCCTTGGTCTGAACTGTTGTCTGGAACGATGAGGTAGTTTGTGTGGCTTGCCATGGAAAGGTCCTTTCCTACTTTGTTCCAAAACCTGCTGGGGATGCTGTATATTTTCCTTGTCTCTGTTTGTTGCTTGGCCAGCATTTCCTTGCCTGTCTAACATCTGCTCACCAGACCCCAGATATCCTTGGCCAGTTTGAGGCACCTCTAGCATTCTGCTGCGTTCTTGGGAATGCATCTGCTCACAGAAATCGGGTTGCTGTGATCCAGCTGCGTTTGTGTCTGAGCCGTCTCTCCCATGGGACTGCTCATCCCTCTATTTCCAGCTAGTGGTGTCTCTGTGTCTTCTTTTCCATGGCTTTTTGTGCATCCTGTTGCTATCTGGTGAACATCATGTCTGTTCTGCACTTTTACATAGGCAGGAATTCACTTTTCCTATGCTCCCAGCTCTTGGTAGAGTTTGAAAAAGAACTGTACCAAGTTCAAGAGAACTTGATAGAGCTCAACATGAGGGTTGAGAGTTCAGAGGTTTGGACACCTGGCGATGGTGGTGGAGAATTGCTGTTCTTTTTATCCAAGAATTCACTAAAGGAGCTCTGCTTCCTGCCTCCTTCACTCCCAAGCCCCATCATCTTCCTGCCTTTGGCTTCTACCATATCATTCTGTTCAGGACCTCCATCACCTCCACCTCTGCTGCTTTACCTCCACTCTTCCTCTAGCCTCTTAATGTGCTGGTATTTCAATCCATAGATTTTAGACCTCATTTTACCCAACCTCAGGTAGCCAGCTGAGGTCAGGAGCACCCTTGACAAGTTGCAACTAATGGAGACAGCTTCAGAAAGCATGTCAAATAGCTTGTTCCTTGATGCCCAGGGTAACTTCATTCACTGTATCTGGGCCACTTTACCTGCTATCTGTAGAAATAGCAGATGAAGAAACCCCCTTCTTTCCAGAAACTCCCTTCTTCCCAGTTTTTACAGGCACAGTGCAGAGGAAAACATGAAAATTGGGAAGTTCTTCTGAGCCTTTTCATTCTGACTCCCACATCTTTCATTGCTATTGCAAATTCTGTGTAATTTGGCTGTGGTCTGACTTGTTGTGCCTCCAGATTTTTGACCTCTGTCACGAGTCTTTCATTCAGGACGTTTGCTGTGGTCTGACAGCCATTTTAGAGTACAATTAGAATTTCTTCGGGTCCTCTGGTGAGTTGTGGATGCATCCAGATGAGAGCTGACCATATGAAAGCCATTGGCTAGTACAGCTCGTAGTGCAGCAGCTTGTATTTAGCTTTATTTCTTAACCGTTGCAATACCAGGCAGCAAGCACCAATCTGCTAAGCAGGGTTTGGTGGGAGTCAGGGCTGTAATTCAGTGTCAGGGATGTGATTTCTCTCTGGCTTTTGTTCCTCTTCTCACTAGTTTTCACTTTGGATTTCCACTATGATTTCCTAGATTTGATGTTAGGATCGTGGCCATAATCTAAGTAGAAAACCAGCAATCCCCAAAACTGATACCATCCTGTTTTATTCTTTCTGCCTCAAACACAGACCTGTCTCATGAAACACTTCCCCCAAGCAGAGCTGCCTGCATACCCAGATGTTGTCTGAGCATCAGTGTGCTGCAGTGGTCCCACAGGGAAAAACACATGCCATAACCCTCCAGAAGTAAATTTTCCTTGTCTGGCCTTCCTACATCCTGACATCACTTCTCCCCTATGCACAGCAGGGATTGCAGTGGCTCCTGAGGTCTGGGAGTGTATTGGAGAGGTTGGAAATACCCCACGTGAGATTTCCAAGGGACCAGAGCTGGGCTTTGGTTGGAAAGCCAGTCTATAGATTCCCTTGTAGCTCTTTGGAAGTGATGAGGGAATGCAATTGCACCCCTCTGTCTAGCCAGAGGCCATGAGATGGAATGGGTTGGTGAACTGGACTCCAGAGACCTCAGCTTATTGCCTGATCTAAGGCAGAAACAAAAGATGAGAGCAAGCAAATCTCTTCCTCCTTTTTTCCCCTCCTCTCTTTTCCCTCTCCTCTCTTTTCATTTACAGATTATCTTCCTCTATGTGTATCCACAGTGCACCGGGGGCTCATACTCTCCACTTCCAAACACTGCTTAAATACAAAGGAAATTAGAGGAACCATTACCCGATGCCTGGGGCTAAGCTTGAGTTCCTCATCACCTTCAAAGGTCTGATCTACAGCTTGCATTGGGGTCGAATCCCTTTTTCTCATTCTTTGCAATACCTCTCTTTATGGGATCATACTTTATTGCTTTCTTTCCAAGTGTTTCATTACAAACTCCATTAATGAACCACTAGGGGTAGCCAAATGTGTTTGGTTGCATGCAGGACCTCAAGAGAGGATTATGGAGCACATTCGCCATAAAGAGCCTCAGCTTGCTTGCAAACAAGGCAGCCTAATTAATCCTGCTTCCTGCCCTAAGAGATGAGCTCTCGAGACAGAGACCTCCCTGAACTCTGGGCTTTGGGGAGACCTGGAAGGACATCAAATGCTCCAGAACTGAGAACTTGGTGCAGGAACCTGACCCCCTCCAGACCCAACATGAGTCCAGTAAGATAAACAAATGATGCTTGCCACATGGCTGTCACACATCCCAGCACTAAGGCCACCAGCCTCCCACTGGGGCTATAAAACACACACTGGAGAATACTGGGAATGAGAAACCTCTCCCCTAGGTTTAAATGAAAATGCTGGGAGAATGAATGGCAGAAATGGCTGATGTGGCCATCTCTCTTGACAACTTTGCCTCTTGTGAGATGGTAACTTAGGAGGAGAAGACAATTTTGTATAGGTCGTTGTCTTCCATCTTCACCCTCCTTCAGTCTCTCCTCCCTGTGCTGTTTATGTACACCCATTAAGTGCTGTTAACGACACTGTGCAATAAGGAAACAGCACTGCTGTAACATTGATGGGGAAACTACATAAACTTAATGACTTCCCAAGGTCACAAAGGCAGCCTGTACTTTGGGCATGGGATGTACCGAAGTCATTCTGCATCCCACTTCAGTGCCTTGGTGGGCTTTTTCTTTCCATGTTTCACTACATGGATGAAACCCAAGAGAGTTAAATGAAGCAAGCATGACCCTGTTCTGCTAGAAAACCAGATGAAGGCAAATGGCTGTGATGGTTTGGGTCCCAGTGGACTGGCCTCTGCTTGCTATTAGGCTGGAGGTGGCCTGTGAGCTATCTTCACCACACCTCAGCTGGGGTTGTAGGTAGTGTACATAGGATTCATTGAGCTGCTTCAGCCTGAGTTTGACTTATGCAGTCTGCAGTCAGAAGCTTTTCTGTGATGACATGGGGAAAAAACAGTCACTTGCTAGAAACTGAGTGCTAAACACGGCCCCATATACAGCTCTGCCACTTCTCTGCTGTTTCAGTAAGACCTGCAGATACTCACATCATAGACAGGCACAATGAGAAATAAGTCTGCTCTTCTTCCTGGGACCTGGAAAGTTATGAAGGAACAAGTCCTCAGTACAGGAAAGATGTGGAGCTGTTGGAGCAAGGGCAGAGGAGGCCATGGAGATGCTGCGAGGGTTGTAGCCAGGCTGAGAGAGCTGGGCTGGGGCAGCCTGGGGGAGAGAAGGCTCCTGAAGGGGAGCCCTGA
Organism: Agapornis roseicollis; assembly: GCA_002631895.1. Lineage (NCBI taxonomy): Eukaryota > Metazoa > Chordata > Aves > Psittaciformes > Psittacidae > Agapornis > Agapornis roseicollis. Next base: position 27,091 of record NDXB01000080.1, read on the forward strand.
GAGCAGTTCCAGTGCCTAAAGGAGCTGCAGGGAAGCTGGAGAGGGGCTTGGGACAAGGGCCTGTAGGGCCAGGCCAAGGGCAATGGCTTGAACCTGCCCAAAGAGGGGAGCCTGAGCTGAGCTCGGAGGCAGAAGCTGTTCCCTGGGAGGGTGCTGAGGCGCTGGCCCAGGGTGATGGCCCAGAGAAGCTGTGGCTGCCCCATCCCTGGCAGTGCTCAAGGCCAGGTTGGACCCAAGGGCTTGGAGCAAGCTGCTCCAGTGGAAGGGGTCCCTGCCTGTGGCAGGAGGTTGGAACTGGATGAACTTTAAGATCCCTTCCAACCCAAACCACTCTATGAGTCCATGATTTTAAGTCGTGCACCAGACAATATTCATCTCTTGAGTAGGGCCCTTGAAGGAAGTGTTAAACATGATCAGACTTTGAGAACTGGTATTTAGAATTGGTAGAAAACCCAAGGGAGCAAACTTGCCCTCAGAAGCCATCCCAGGTCTAGTAGAGTTCTCCATACACGTTACTGAAAAAGGGGAGGGGTGTGATTGATAAAGAGTAGAATTTGATTAACCTTTTATGAAGTTCATCACTAGAGACTCCTATGGAAACGATACAGTCATGATGGGTGAGTGATAGCTCTGCTAAGGAAGGGGCCCATGTAAGAGACAGAAAACTAGGATTAGGAAAGAAAGATCAATTTGAAACCTGCTGGTGAGGTTCCTTGGGGCTGATGCTGAGTGATAAATGATCTGGAAAAGAATGAAGGGGCAAGTAATAAATGGTAGATGATCATCAAATACTTCTGGGACTCTCTAGAAGAGAATGGAAAGAACTCAGCAAGAAGTTTCCAGAGGTCTTTCTGCGGTCAGTGTAGTCATCCTACCTGCATATAGCTTAAAATTGTTAGTGAAATTTGCTTTCTTTAAAACCATTTTCAGATCCTGGAAGTGCCTGCAGAACTGTGTCCTCCCCACTGAAAAACAGGACTTGGACACCAAACTCTGTAGTATAACACAGTTGGTTAATTTTTCACCTAACTCCTTAGTTTTGAGCCATTATGGTTGGTCTGAAGGTTTTTTTCTTAGCCACCACAAGGACAATAAGCTTTGGCAAAATATGACTTGATGCTCTCAGAGTTAGATGTCCCTGGGAAAGGGGCAACGATTTCTATTGAAGTCATAGAATCATAGAATGGTTTGGGTTGGAAAGGAGCTTCAGATCATCCAGTTCCAACCCCCTGCCATAAGCAGGGACACCTCACACTAAACCAGGGCACACAAGGCTCCCTCCAACCTGGCCTTGAACACTGCCAGGGATGGAGCACTCACAGCTTCCCTGGCCAACCCATTCCAGTGCCTCAGCACCCTCACAGAAAAGAATTTGTTCCTTAGATCCAATCTAAACCTCCCCTGTTTCAGTCTGAACCCATCACCCCTTGTCCTGTCACTGCAGTCCCTAATGAAGAGTCCCTCCCCAGCATCCCTATAGGCCCCCTTCACACACTGNATCACCCCTTGTCCTGTCACTGCAGTCCCTAATGAAGAGTCCCTCCCCAGCATCCCTAGAGGCCCCCTTCACACACTGGAAGCTGCTCTGAGGTCTCCACGCAGCCTTCATTGTTGAACATGGGCACAGTGGTTTCACTGCATTGCTCTAGCGGCACAGCACACCATGCCTCGAACAGCTTAACGTCAGGAGGCCATGCACAGAACACACAGACTTTGCACTTGAAAGTGTGTATTTCCTCCACAAACACATGCTGCTGATCAGCCCAGCAAGGGAACACCTCCCCTTGGTCTACCTGACCCATGGTAACAGCTTGCCTTTCCGAATCGTCGTCATTTACCTCTTGACACGACACCTTTCTCTGGTCTCAGCCCCTGGCTATACAAGACGTGGTTTGCATCCAGATCTGAATCCAAACCCCTCCAAGGTGTGTGAGAGTTCGGATTTCAGCCTGTGCCTATGTCAAACGTGAACCCTTTTTAATAAAGCAGAACTCTCCAGATGCACCCAAACAGATGAAAACCATCAGCAAGGATAGTGCCATTTCATCTCTTCTAGAGGAACCTTCATGCTCCCCCTTACTTTCCGCCTCCCCATTCTCCATCCTGCCATCTGTTATCCCACATAACTGGATCATTGCTTTGTATCTTGCTCATGCCCTTCACCTGACACAGCCCATTCTCCCTTTCCAATAAAGGTAGAAACACAGAGGATGTGCTTGTGTGCACTCATTCTGTTTCTAGCCCATGTCATGCTGGGGGCCCCCATGCAAACCACACTATCAATCTGGCGGTCTCTGATGATGGAGCCCACATGGGAACCTTAGATAATGGATTACAGTGGAGGCCATATATTTCTAAATGTGTTTAAGATGTCTGGCAGTTTCTTAAGAAGCAAAAGAGGGGAGGGGAAAAACAATTTAAGGGGAGAGAAATGTACCCCAAATCAGTGCGATGTTTTTGGAAAGGGGATGAGGAAAGTCCATCATGCTGTACTGCTTCATCCATCCCAACACAGGAGGTGAACGGGGAAAGTATCCTTAACGCAGTACTCCCATAGCCGAGGGCAAGGAGGCAAACAGGTAATATGGTAAACATTGCACATGGTTTGAATTATCATTGGCAATAAAACCATTCATCATCAGCCTCCATGCTGAAGATTGAGATAGCTATTGCTCCCGAGGATTCAGTGACTGAAAGAATGAATCATTTGCTGTTCTTTTGCTCTCTTATTTTCCCTGACCTTCATGGCCCTGGCTCAAGGTCTTGCTGCAGAATGACAGGTCAGCTGCTCTGAGCTCGGTATCCCAAAAATGACAGCTTGGGATTCAAAGCTAATCACAGTCATCACTGGTGTGTCTTTCTGCTCACTGAGACTGGGCCTCCTCTGGCATGAGGACTGAATTATCCCTCTGCCTCAAAGACTAATCACTCAGCATCAGAGCTGAGAGAGGGATGGGGATGTCCTGTGTATGACCCCACCGAGCACTGGGGATCATGGCAAGCCCCAGACAGACTGCAGAAGTTTGGTACATCATCGAGGTTTCTTTGGTTGACCCTATTAAAACTCTGCTTTGTGTATCACATGCAACATTAGGGTTGCAATGTCTAGGAAGCAATGTAAGCTTCCCTCCCACTTACCTCTGGAGATGGACACAATTCCTGCATGTTCTGCCAGAAGCCTGGAAAACAGGGTAGAGCCTGTGCTGTCCTGTGTTTAAGATCACAACTCAACCATCATCCATTCAAACCATCACTCTCGGAAGTGGGTAGGAAGAATCTTCCACATTGCCCCCCTCAAAACCATGGATTTTGGGATCCCTCCCCAGTGGTGCCCAGGTTCTCAATTCCCCGACATTCCTTCCATGACTTCTCTTCCAAGCAAAATCTCCTCACCCATAAACTGCATTCTCCTTTCCAACTGGGCAAACCTGTGCCTCTCTCCAGGAAGGTCTGCCCAGAGCAAATCCCTCTGGTGCAACATGAAGTACCTGTGTGGTTCTCAGGTATCAACCCAATCAGTACATGTGTGGTTCTCAGGTATCAACCCAATCAGTACATGTGTGGTTCTCAGGTATCAACCCAATCAGTACATGTGTGGTTCTCCCCAGGTATCAACCCAAAACTGAGTCAGGATGGTTGCTGTAAACTTGGTGTATGTTCTCCATCGAGTTTTGGGAGGGAGTAAGATGCTTCCCCTACTGGACTGCCTGGATGTAGAAACCATTGCAGGTCCCTCACTTCATGAAGTGATTTCTTTCAGTGTTATTGAGCTGTTTGGATAATAACAATAGCAGGCTTCTCTTCCAGACACATTCTGTCTGCAATGCTCTTTGGGGTTCCCTTACCTCCTTGTCCACAGAAGAAGAACACATCCTGAGCCATACTGCAGAAAGGAAGGTGAAAAATGTGCTATTTGATTGCACCCTGTGAGTGTTTGGGTGCTGTATAGCAGCAATGCTGGGTAAAACAGGCTGAAAAGAGGTGCGTTTCTAGAGGTATCAGTGACTTCAAGCTGCTTTTACACACAGTGAGTTTTGTATGACAGGATATTTTATTGCAGATGAGGACACCATACAACAGAACTGCTTTTCACACAGCTTGGGGCTTTTTTTTCAGATCGCTTCATTGAGTTCTTTCTTTGCATCAGTTTTACACCGCTGCACCTTTGCCAGACCTGAATATGGTTTAAGCCATCGAGAATCACAAACTCTTAGCTGCTCTTAGGTGCTCAGACAGCCGCAACCCTTTTGAGATCAAGATTGTGCCTTTTTCCCCCAGCTGAGAGCTTGGCCAAGGCCATTACAGTGGCGTGGCCCTGGGATGAGTGAGGTTGGATAAAGAGGGTCTCCCAGGGGGGTTATTCCAATGCACAGCTCTGGTAGAGCAACAGAGGGCTCAGACCAGCAGCAACAATTGGATTTCTGCAGGAAATGGTAACGTGGAATCTGGAAGGGGATGCACGTGGATGTACATGGCTACATTAGACAGGGCTTGGAGCAAGCTGCTCTGGTGGAAAGTGTCCTTGCCTGTGGCAGGGGTTGGAACTGGATGAGCTTTAAGGTCCCTTCCAATCCAAATCATTCCATGCTAGATAGCCAATACCAAGAACACCACATTTTGAAGTGCAAACTCACTCTTGCAATGCAGTATTAATAGAGTCAAGCTCTGGCTTTAAGTGGATGCAAGAGCCCATGGACCACGGGTTGGTGGAGAAAGAGAAGGATGGTCGGAGAGCAGAGTCTGCTGTGATGTCTTCCATTAACACCAGACTTCTCTAACCCGTACCAGCCTGGAGATCTGCTCTGTGCTTGTCGCTGCAATGCTGGAGCAGATAGAGAAATTACAAGGAGGACATTGGCCATAACGACACCCAGGGGTATAGCGTGGTGGCTGGTCTCTGCCCAGCTCATTACCTCCACCATAAAACCCTTCGCTGCTCCACTGGAGCCAGTGGGTCTCAGATTTACAGACGTCAATGCACAGCTCCTGTTTCAGCCCTTAATTTACTACTGAAACAAGTAAGAAATCAGGCACCTAAACAAGAAGTTGGACACAGCAATGCCTCTGTGGATTTGGCCAGGCGAGTCTGGCCAATAAATATCTGAAATGTCCCATCCCCTGTTGAGAGTCTGCTCACACTTCGTGTCTCCGAGCCCTCAGTAACGCTACTGCCTGCAACAGCAGGGTCTGGGTATCAGGGCAAGAAGCATGACCCATAAATCTGCTGCTTAACGAGATACAGAGAGATTATCTGTCCTCTCCTTATGATTTGTGGGTTTGTTGTTGTTTCATGTACATTTTCAACCCTGTTGCAATGTCCACAAGGCACAGCAAGCTCTGCAGTAAATTTTATCCAGCGAGGGAAAAGCAAGCAGGGGGAATTGCTTGTTTTCTGTCCGGGGCTGTGGGGGTTTCTGATGGTTTGTGTTTTGCTCTGAAGTCAGGAGGGCAAACTGAAGTTCTGTCAGGCTTGTTTGGATGTCAGGAAGTTGCCATAGGGTTACAATAGGGAGTGCTTTTCTCTTGAAGAAATACGACTGAAGCGATGCTCTCGGCTCCCAGGGAGGACTGCTGCTGTACGAGCAGTGTTCTCTTTTGGAGCACAGACAAAGCTCAGGTCTTGTCCTCTGAGGTTTGCAGAGTCTGTGCCCCTTTTCTTTGGTGACTTTCAGTGCCATGAGTGTCCTAGTGAAACTCCAGCTTTGGTATGTATAAGGGACATGAACAGATAACCTGATGGTATCAGTGGTAGCTGAAGATGCTCTCACCTTCAGCCTTTGCTTTCTACCTTTTCTTCTCATGGTACCTATTCCCAATCCTAGTCAGTGCAATGCCAAACCTTTTTAGCATGCCCTAAGCTCCTGCCTCAGAATCATCCCTGCTTCATGAAGGGTATTTCACCAGAACCATTTGACTTTTGCAGCTGCATAGTTTTGCAATAGCTTAGAAATGAAATCACTCCATTAACTGCAAGAGATTAATCCTGGATGTATCCTTGTGTCCTTGCTGATGCTACATTAAACTGGAGAACCCAGCGTCACTTCAGACAGCAGGGTGGAGGAATGGGCTCAAACTTGATTTGTAATCCTGAAGTGTGAGCCCTGTGCATCAATCTCTCTCTTCCACATTCACATCTCCATCAACAGGGTGCATGGACCAGCCCAGCTCTCCTCTCTCACTTGCTCTGTTCAGCAGGAAATGTTTTACTTTCCCTCTCATTACCCCTCTTCCCACACAACGTAGAAACACAAGTCTTGAAAAACCAAGGTTTCAAGCCTAAATCTTCCTTAAGCCACCTGGGTTCCCCCATCGCCCTCCAGCTGCATTCCTGAGATTCAATTATTCTCCCCTCTCCTTCCCTTTGCATGGAGCGTGTTTGCCAGAGGGTAAAGCAATGGTAGCTTATCACCAGATGATGTTACCTTTCAACATCCCCTGCTCAGGCCTTAGGAAAGAGCTCTCCTCCCATGGCCAGCTGTGACCTTTCTTGTCCCGTATGGGACAGAGCTGCCAATCCACCACTAGGACACAAACAGATGTTGTTGCGATTGAGACATTCTGCTCCAAAGCCACTTTTTATTGCTATTATGAGTATATTAGAAACTACCAAAATTTATGGGTTTGGGGGCCTGCTCCCCAACTTCAGCCTCCCCTCATCTGATGCCTTTTTTTTGGGTTAGAAAATCAAGGCTACAGTTGAAGAAGGAGGAGGAAACAAAAGAACTAATGAGCAAACCATTTGCCAGCTTGTAGGTCAAGTCTAAAAGTGTTTTCCTTAGAGTCAACAGGAAAATTCCCATAAAATCCAATGGAGAAGGCTATCTATGAAGGAATGGAGATTCCTGCAAAAGAATGCAAAAGGCATCCTGTGCCCTGGCTCCCTGCTTTACAGGGATGCCCATTCATGTTCTANGCTACAGTTGAAGAAGGAGGAGGAAACAAAAGAACTAATGAGCAAACCATTTGCCAGCTTGTAGGTCAAGTCTAAAAGTGTTTTCCTTAGAGTCAACAGCAAAATTCCCATAAAATCCAATGGAGAAGGCTATCTATGAAGGAATGGAGATTCCTGCAAAAGAATGCAAAAGGCATCCTGTGCCCTGGCTCCCTGCTTTACAGGGATGCCCATTCATGTTCTAGCTTCACTTCTGATACACCCCAGTCATCTGCACCTGCAGGTGTGTTTCTTCACACCCTCATCCCACCTCTTCAATGAGTTTTCTACCAGTGTGTTATCCCATGTGTCTTGTAGGAAGGAGTGTTCACTTTGGGATGAAAAGGTAAGGTTTCCATCAGTGTGATGATCTGTTGCTCCCTTAAACAAGGAGTTTCAATATTGCTATGTGTGATATTTGTTATATCATAAACCAGTGTTACACAGGTTCACATTATTTGGGGTGAGGAAGGATTTCTCTTTCTACCTTTTACCACATTCCCCAGCACCCCACCAGGAGCCTCAAGCACCCAGGGAACAAGGGAAGGAAGAGCAGAACAGCCCTGATTGATTCTTGGGGATCAGTTAGTGAGCGCTCTCTAATGGCATTCACTAAATGCATTCAAATCTGAAGCTCTCAACACAAGAGGGATGTGGAGCTGTTGGAGCACATCCAGAGGAGGCCATGGAGCTACTGCGAGGACTGGAGCAGCTCTGCTCTGGAGCCAGGCTGAGAGAGCTGGGCTGGGGCAGCCTG
>NDXB01000083.1:5264-23725 GCA_002631895.1 Agapornis roseicollis
TTTTTTTTTTTTTTTTGTTTTAGTTTATTTTCATGAGGATGTTTTTGCAAGAAAATTCAGAATTTCTAAGCTAGGAAAAATACATCAATGTGCATTTTTTTTCCAAATAGTAATACCACTGCAACATGAACAGAAGCCATAACATAATAGGTAATGACTCAACTGGCAAGTAATTCTTCTTGCCTTCCCTGGTCAATATACAGAAGTAAGGTTCACTTTAGGAATGCTAAAAGAATCTTTAGTAAGCAGCACTGGACTACAACTGCTGGAAAATATGGATTAAGTAAATGTAGAAAATAGTGTAAACATACAGGATTTTGTTTATCTTAAAATTAAATTTAAGTCTCAGATTTGTATTATTCATTATCTTATAAAAGAGTATTCTTCATAATTCCCCTTATATGTTAATGAAATTCATGACTATCGTAAAGCATATCTACAAAATCGATGGCATATGCAGCCATGTATCCAATATTATTATGTGTATTGCACATGAGAAATACAGTATTTGCATGGCCATGCAAATATGTGTGTGCCAATATTTACCCACACAAACGTATACCTTGATTTTCAGTGATCTTAGTATAGCAAACAAGACTAAAGGGAACATCCAGAAGCATTCAAGGCTTCTGTAGGCTACCGACTGCAAGTAACTGCAACAACAAAATCAAGGTGTATGCTGTTGCTATATGGTTAAAGTCCACACACAAAATACTATTTACACTTTATTGCAAATCAGAAAGCTACCTATTACATCTTTCAAAAGAGGTATGTTTTTTAGAATAGGCTTCTTAAAATATTATTTTACACAAAAGGCTTTTAACTGCCTGGCATTTGAATATGGGAGATTGATTTGTAAACGCAGTCTTTAATAAGTGTCTTTATGCTATTCTATAATGTCTACTCTTCCCTGAAAAGGTATTGTTTCAATTCCATCAAACATAAATACCTTGACAGGTTTATTTTAAAATAATTAAAAATCGAATCCTAATTCCACTTCAGGCGTCCAGGTGCCAACAGAGAAAGAATGCCTTTCAGGTTTCTGCAAAACATGAAATTTCAAATTTCTCTAACTTAAGCAGGTGATGTGGGATGGGATAATAAGTAATTTAACTGAAAATGTCCACTTTCTCACCACAGTTTGCTTTCAGGTTCTCTTTAACACTGTACATTGTAACAGGGGGACACTGATCCACTGTTATAACAGATGCAAACTGTCACCCAGGAAGAATTTCATTGCAGTTTTAGAATCTTGCTTGATTCAGGCAAGCACATAGAGAGATAACTACTAACTTTGGACTGTATTTGAATGTACCTTTTACTGCAGTTTTCAGCAGACCTGGTATAATGCTATTGCAGATCACACTCTGTTTCTAAAAACATGTTTTCACAGACTTTTCATTGCATATTTATAGCTGCAGTGAGACAATTCAAAGTAAATTTCTTTAATTGGAATAATATGGATGGAGAAAAATAATAAAGAAAATACTGCATTTATTACTCCACATTGTTTAGGTTAGCTACAGCAGCAATATTCTCTCCACATCAGTGTACATAATTCTCTTACTCTGTGACCTGCAAATTCTATAACCTTGGTTACTGTCATTGCTGCTAAAAGAAATGGATAAACGAACAATACACTGGCTGTATAAAATTCAAACAAATGCAAAAACAGTGATGTTTTATTAACACCTCCCATTACAAATACTAGGAATTTATAAACAATAACTGTAAGAGACTGCAAACATTGTGTTGAGATTTTTGCAGCCCACTATTATAAGACATGTTTCAAACAATGCAATATGACATGACAGCTAGAATATAAAGCATTGATTTTGTATTTCAGGCTAAAGATATAAGCCAAAAGCTACATAATCAAGCAGAGACTGTATTCAGATGACTAACCTGTACATTATGGTGGTCATCTCAGATCATTGAATTTCTGCATTACATTTGGATATCCTGATACTTCAATGTGAATAAAAGAGCAGTTTGAGATTAAGAAATGGAAATATTGCAGAGTTTTAATGTTTTTTATATCTCTACACACCATGGCAAAACCAATAGCTGTAAAAAGATCATAACTCAGACATAGCTTTCAAAAAAATTAAAGAAAAAAAAAGCTTTATTATAAAGTAAGCACAATTGCATATTGTGAAGACCAAGGTCCATGTCTTCACCCTTATTGAATCTTATCCATGCTGTTTCAGTGATAGCAAGGGCCAACGCCTGTTCAAAATCCAAAACAGTGGGTACTGAGCTGACACCCCTACCTGTTATTCATGCATGTAAAAATACTTTTGAGTCAGTCAGTGTTAGACAGCAACTTGGGAATATGCACTCCATAGTAAAATCCATTTGATAGCACTTTTCAGTGTCTTTTTGTTTCCTTAAGAATTTAAAGTTCACAGCAAAGTTGTGGGAAAGAGCCCTGTACATAGGGTCCAGCTTTTCGAGACAGCTCACTCAAGATAGGATAGCACTGGATGGAAGCACCACCACAAGCAAAAGAGCACTCCCCTTGACATCCCTTGTGGTATCCAAACATAGCCATCAAGTGGTCGTGATAAAACCTTAAAGGCTTCTCTATGGCATAGAAAGCAAAACAGCAAGTTTAGCTCTTTCCTACTGGAGTTGCTCTCATGGGACAATTGGCCATCCAATTAAAAAAAAAAATAAAAATGTGCAAATGGGAAAGCATCATGGAAAAAGAGAATTTGCAATTAAAATGACACCATGAGAAAAATAGAGAATTCCCACTTCAAAATCTTCCACACTAATTTTTCTCATTTCCATGAGTTACTTAAAATCTCCTTCCAATAGCATCCTGCCCTCTTCCTCATTCCAGTCATCCTCCATGCCTTTTCACATCACATGGGAGAGTAGAAATCTTCAGCAACTTTTGACTATCCTTCAGCAATACCTTGGGACCACTGTACTTGTTTCCCGTACTCTTAGGATGGGTTTGGGTTCAGTTTCATTGTTGAAAATGAGGTGGCTTAAGAAAAATCCTGCTGTGTTACTGTCCGTGCACACATGTCTGTTGCTGTATGGAAAGCAAGTCTGAATTTGTATGATGTTAAGTAGTCTGTATTAGTTGCCCATGTGTAGATTTTTCATCCAGTTTCAAGTTACCTGCAAAGGAGCTTTTTCTTTTTCATCAAGAGAGGCAAACTTTTTAGGGCATGACTCAGCCTTATTTTAGGCATGCACTTTAGCATGAGATAAACTGCCTTCTCAAGGTGTCTATTTTTCTTTATTGACAGTAATGGGAGCCTCAGGGGTAATTACAGTACATGAGTTGTAGTCACTGTAGTTTAGTTAAATGAATCCTACCTGAAATGAACCCACACCTTTTGCATCACGATGATAACTCAGTTTCATGCCCATACCACAAGACAATAATAGCCAGTGTTAATTTAATTCCTATACTGCATTTAGTATGTCACTCATTCATATAGGTTTGAGAGGTTTTTTTGCTAGAGGTGGACAAGTGAAGCTACAGGTTCTTAATTAAATTATGTAATACCCATGGACACACTGTCCTTTGATCAAAGACTGGTCAAAACACTTCATGGGTCAGTTATCAGGAAGGAAAGATGAAGCCTACTACAATCTTTGTCTGAAGCAGTAAGGCTAAATATCTGTCCTGCGTAAAAGCTTACATGTGAAAGATCTCTCAAATCCAGAGCTCATTGAACGGTAGCATAGAATTTCATCATTGCCACAAGCTGACCCTTTTCCACCTACCTGCTACTTACTGTTGCTTTTTCTACTGCTGGCAAGACATGCAAAGGGTAAGATACTTATGTTCAGCTCAGTGGAATTTACAATACACATTGAATCATCCATTTTGCTGCTCCTTGACAGGTGACAGAGAGGTGCAACCTATTAAAGGAAATTTAAACTATATTTTCCATATGTTTCTAATTCACACTTCACTGATGCAATTCCAAATTAACTTGATGGCTGTTATTATAGTTTTAGTAGTCATAATTAAAAGTATAAAGCAGAATTTACATTTAATTCATACTACATTTGCATTGTTGATGTGAACATTCTTTTCAGATGATTACTGCATTGGAAAACAAACATCTATGAATAACACTTAAGAATTAAGCATATCAAAATACATCAGAATTGGTGTCATTTCATTCTTAAAATGTGGAAGTATTTATGTGCAAGCCAGGTTGTTGTTTAGGGTATTTGACTGTCACCTGGGACACTGCCCTGTGAACTGTGGAGTGTCCTGCAGATGAAAACCTGAAAAGGGCTTCTTTGACATGGCCAGATGAAAGCCTGAGTCATTCTGAAACCATGTCTGTAATCCAGACTGCTAGTTAAAGGACATAGTCTTTGCTTTGACCTGACAGAGCATGGTCTCAGGACTTGTTTGGGCTTGTCCTGGCATATGTTACTTTTGCCTTTTTCTAGCTGCAGTAAAAATTATCTAAGCACTCAAGACTGGTCTAGATAGCTGTAGCTTATAGAGTAGCTAGTTGTTATTCTGCGTAGAATGACTTATTTGTGTGGTTTGCAAGACTAAACACAAAATTGTACAGGAGATCCCACACTGTAAACATAAATCTCAGTGGCCTTTGAGTGGGTCACTGTAGGAGTAACATCTTATTCAAGCAGTTCAGATAGAATAGAGAACAGAAAACTGAATAACTGAGAACCAAGTGAAAGAAAGTTCACATATGCAGAGTGTATTAAGAAAAAGTATAGAAATAAAACCAGTGTGAATAAACTTGAGGCAGTACGCACGTAACATCTTATTTAAACATGCCAATATCTGTGCAGCCATACATACCTGAAAAAAAGTGGAAATACATGTGACTTAAAACTTTTTGCTCAGTGAGTCATTTCTACAAGTGTCACTTAAAGAGGGGAGATCTTCTCAACCCCTAGTGTTTGATCTATCAGTCAGCAACCCAGAAAAGCTGAGTCCCCTGTGCCCAACCAGTTTGTCAGGTTCCATTATAGGGACCCTTCGCTGAACAGTCCTGTTGGGTTGGAGAGTGATTTGACTGACTTGTTCAGGGAAATGTGCCAACAGCATAAGGGGGACCCCTCAGAGGATCTTTCCACTTTATGTTTTTTGCTGCCAGTGATTGCTAGCACACATGAAGGACTAACAGTTTATGCAATAGCACTATTAATATAAAATCGTGACAAATTAAAGTTCATGCTTGCCAGTAATAGGGACTGTCTGTAAAAGCGATACACAACCAGGCTATAACCATTAATAAGAGCTAATGTGAGTATGTTATTTAGTGCGCATAAAATTCTTACCCAATAGGTGTCCCTATGGGGGAGAAGACTTATTCAGCATATTGTCTGATCCCCAAAGTTATGATGAAGTCTTCCTTGCTTTCCTAATTTCACATCTTTATACAGTTTGATTCATGTTAGTAACTCTCCGTAACCCTCCCACCATGTACAGAATGGTCAGTTAATATACATTCAACCAAAGGACATCCTGGTCATGTTTTGCTGACATGTGAAGCCATATGTTGACGATGTCCATGTGCTTCCAGGATGTACCAGGCATCAAGGATAGTCTTTGCAGATTAGAGACTCTGTTAGCTCTAATCTAAATTCTAACAATTAGCTCTGTTTCTTAATCTGCCTACACAAGGGCAAAACCTCCTCTCCTGCTATCAATTCTTCATTCACCAGTGTTGTTCATCCTGACCTTGAAGAAAGCCCTTGTATCTGTCCAGGCTTCTCCATAGTAACACAGGTTTCAGTTTTTTAACTCTATGCCCATGGAGCTTGAATGACTCTAGCCGTTTACACTTTGTTACTGATGAGCGTAAAATCCCTTCCCTTTGCTTTTAAAATTACAAATACAGTTTCCTTGTTTGACAGCTGCTGTGCAGTTTATCAGTACATGGTGCCTTCAAGTTCCTGCTCCTGCAGAGAGTATAACAGAGCCTGGCCATGGCTGTTATACAGGCCTTTGCTCCACTCTCTGTTCAGTTTCTCTTAGCATATGTCAAGGTTGCAGAGTTGCATGGGGAGCTATCACCAGGTAGATTCCATGTGTGCCAATCACATTCCATCTTGGAAGCAGCATTTACATTTTACCCTAAGGTTTCATTAGTGTTATGATATAACTTTGGGGGACTGGGGGAAGGCGGTCTCTAATTTTCTCTATTTTTCCACAAGTTCAAACCAGGTGGCTGGTAACTGAAAACTGTGTCCATCTGATAGCAATTTTGCATCTCAGATTTAGCAAGTTGGCAGTTTGTCCAGTTCCTAGCAGACAGATGCCCACATTACAAAAAAACACCATCATAATTTACACTGACACCATTGTATAAGACTAGCTAGTGAAAAAATAGCACAGAATCCAGACTTCCCAAAGGTGGTTCTTCCTGGTCACAGTGGAAGGATATTGTCTGGGCAATTTGAGAAAATGTGCATTACTTCTGCTTGGAATGCCTCTTTTCTGAGACTAAATAGAGCAGTCACATGACCTCTGAATTTACCTGCAAAAATTAATTATAACAAAAATGTTTCCAAAATATTATGGTCCCTCATCCTGCTTTATTGGGTAGATCACTTTGTATTAGAGCCATGCAACTGAAAATAAAATGACCTAATATTCATTCTTCATAAATTATTTCTGAACTCATACCCAGAAAAGACCATTTCAGCAAATAGCTTACTCTGTAGTTAATATGCACAATCATTTATTGGTCAGAAAAACAACACAGGCATAGCAAAAAAATTACGCTGAAGTTAGATGCTGCTGCATTCATTGTTACAGTTTTTTAGTTTATTTAGAAAGTAAGGTCTCACTTTCCAAGGTATTTTCCTATCACATGTATCTTGAAGACTCTTTAAGTGCCTAGGTACAACAACTGAAAAATTAATCCCTCAGAACTCCTGCTAAACTTCTCCCTATGTCTATAAATGCTTATACGCCTGGTCCCCTTTGTACTAGTTGACATTAGCATTGTCATCCCATCTTGATTTTCACATTAAGCTTTGCGGTGACTCTTTTGGCTTTCACGTGTCACCAGAAAACCATTTTTTTGCCTTTGAAAATACTCACCACATGGTCTTTCTTCATTCACCTTCAAATACCTTTTAGAATATTACACGCAAAGGGAAGTTTAGTCAGAATCATAAGTACCTGAGGTAATCATAATGTTTTCATCTTAATTTGGAAAGTCTAATAAAGAGAATATTTTTCCATGCTATGAATAACATCACACTTGATTATGTTGATTACTCTGTTGCTATACTAGCATTATTGTTCTGACAGAGAACACTGAAAGTTAGTAATACAAACTAAACTTTTCAGTTGTGTCAACAAAAATCATTGTATGATCATTGAAGAGTGTAGAGACCACACTGAAACTGGAAAACCACACTTTTTGAATCTAACATTTAACAGGATGAGAGCATTGATCTTATACCTCATGCTAGGACTGTTGAGAACAGAAATCGTGGTTTAGTTCCCTCAGTATGTTTTATGGACTGGGAGTAGATCTTACGCATTTGCAGTCACACTGGGGTATAAACTGGACATTCCTGTTGCATACTCTGAAAATGACTTGAGCTTGTTCATTCATAATGTCAGTTACATATTTTTGTTTTTATGAGTTTTTTTCCAACAGAATCCACAGAAGCACAGTATGAAGTCAGAAGACAACACCATCCATGAACTAAGTCCAATCATCAGAGAAAACTGATGAAGATTTGAGTAAGGAAAGGGCTACTACATATACGAAGAGAGGCTAGATGGAAAATGGTAGAAGGATAAAAATACAATATATTATCATTGTACAATATATTATCATATGTCACAGCTGTTCACTAGCTAGGTTTCATCATTCACTAGGTTTCATCTCACCTGCTTTGAATACCTGTTCATGGATGACATGAATGATGCTCTCTTAGGTCCTTTCTCTTATGTTTATAGAAGAAGCTTAGAAAAGACAAGTTAGGCATGTAGGATCAGAGCAACTCCATCTTCAGTATCACAAGGCAAATGTCTGCTGCCTGGTCAACAGACATATTGAAACTTTTACATCTAACTCGGTATGAACATTTGGGGTATCATATGTACTTGTAGATTGGTAAGGTGCTAATCTAGGACCAAGAGGAAATAATCAGGATCTGATCTGTAGGTGAAGAAACAATTTCACCCCTTTTGTTATAGACAAAAGAAAATAACGTGTTCCTGTTAAAATAACAGCTTCTTCTGAATTTCCATACAATTAATGAAAAAAAATGTTTCTCTCAGCTGTTCAATTTAAAATTAATTAGAAACTTCATGAAGGCAAAATATTTCCATATTAATAGTATGGTTCTTACAGTATGTTCTTTATCATTAATTATTTTAATAATAATGTACATTTCATTCCCTTTGCCTACATAATTATCTTATTCACAGATTTATATATGAGAAAAAAAAAAATCAGTAAGTAAATTCTGAAGTAAGCAAAGTTAACTCCTAGATAGGTAAAGAAAATCCCATCTGAACACTTCAGTAACTTTTACATGAGTAGTCAAATAACAGAACTAATTAAACCAATCACAACCATTTTTCTATATTTGAAAACAGTTTAATTCTGAAGCTTTTGTGATGCCTTGGAGTGGTGGATGGATATAATTTAAATTAATGCAATACAATTCAAAGGTACAGTTATTACATGGGGTCATTATAATGTAGAGCTTACATTGTTTGGGTATCTTAACTCAGCTTTACCATATCTTATTATATTTTTATATGTAACAGTAAAATTACTTTTCCTGAATTTGTGTTTCATGATGTTGCCATGCTCAAATGATGATGTGTTTACTCAATTCTATTTTTACAGAGCTTTCTAAATTTGTTTTGTCTTGAGATACGCACAGTGCTTTTCTATTCTGTATTCTTGCTAGCAGCTGAGGAGAGAGACTATAACAGTCAGATAAGCAAAGTCAAAGCAAATTATTTTATGAGTAAAATCTGTGATAATATTTTCAGTGTTACTCCAGTTCCACTTCTGAGTTTGATTAGCAGTGATGACAATAGCCGTATTCTGAGCTGACCCTTTACTAATATAAGATGACATAACTAATATCATGCTTTGTGTGGCCACACTGTTATTGCACAAAAGTCTGTCTGAAGCAAGTCCTCAGATGTAAAACATTCCCAGGGAACATTTTCTAAATTACAGTATAAGAGATACATTCAGGAAGCTTGAGGGGCACTAGTCACTGCATTGAAGGGCATATCTAACAGCAGAGCTTGCTGGCTGACTGATTTAATTTGATGTGATACTAAAGTTTGTGATAGCAAGCTGGTATGGTTGCAAATCGATCTCTTTGTTATTCTCATTAAGTAGGTAGCACATGTTCTTCCCTACATCCTGCCATTACTCAGGGACAGAAGCAGGATGTATGACTCATTGTGTAGCATAAATTATTTTTGGCTGTAGCTTTGATACTGAGGAATATTTTAATTAGACTCAACAGTTTCAGTCATATTTTGTTTTCCTTTTCCTTCTGTGTTAGACATCGTACATATATGCATGTATCTGTTGATTTGGAGGAAAGGAACTGAATATCTGTGCACTCATGTAACAGAAAGTTGTGATGGTGCATTAACAGTTCATCTTCAAAGCATGCAGGTCCAAGACTGAAGGTGATACAGCTCCATTTGACTGTACCTTGAGCTAGATGGCCCTACTCAAAACCAGGATGAACTAGCCAGGGGAAAAAAAGAAACACACTGATGCAGCTTTCTCACTTTTCATCTATGGCACTAGTCTGAGTACCAACTTTCTCAGAGCTAGTTCAGGGCTCTGCCCCAAGGATTTGCACAGGCATCCCAAATTAACAGTTTCCAAAGTATTGTGAGCACCAGTAGCAATTTAGCAGCTGAGGATGTGGTCACAGGCAGAGTGATCCTTACAGCAGAATAAGAGGTTATAGCTTCAGAAAATTTATAAACTACCACTAAATCTTTCTGTAGATCTTCATTCAAGCAACTGGGTTAAGATTATAATAATAAGTTCACTTGTTTTTATTTCATGTGTAACACTAATTATGATAGATTTTTTAAAAAATTCTTTATTTCAGGTAAGGCAATAGACAGATAAGTGGATGAAAATTATGGGTTGCATTTTATTGCACCAGCTAAATTTGCCTATGAACAGAAAAACTGTTGAATAACTTCAAAATTAAAAAAAACAAACAACCCAAACCTTAAGGTTAAAGGGAATGTTCTTTCCTTTATACCATGCTCATCTTCCTTTCTCTGAATATTCTCGTTGGTGGTATCAAGATAGGGTTTCAAAATTATTTGGTGGGGATGGACAGAAGGCTAATGTCATCTATAAGATGACACCCATCTACAAGAAGGAAATTTTCCAGGAAATTATAGGCCCTTCAGTCTTATGTCAGTCCACAGGAAGGTTATGGTACAAATAGTTCTGAGTGCTATCACAAGTCAAATGAAGCATGTGATTGGGAAAAGCCATCATGGATTCACCAAGGATAAATCATGTTTGACAATCCTGACCACCTTCTGTGGCAAAGTAATCTGCTTGGTTGATGTAGGGCAAGCAGTGGGTGTTGATTACCTGGACTTCTCCAAGGCTTTCAATATAGTTTCCCACAACCTCCTCCTAGAGAAACCAATGTGCTGTAGTCCAGCCAAGTGGTCTGTGCAGTGGGTGGGGAACTGGCTGACTGGCTGAACCCAGAGGGGAGTGGTGAATAACTCCTTTTCAAACTGGTAGCTTGTCACCAGTGGGGTCCCACAGGGATTGATATTAGGTCCAATGCTGCTCAATGCCTTCATAATTGATCTGGATGATGGGATCGAATGTACTCTGATAAGTTTGCCAATGATACCAAACTGAGTGGGGAAGTGGATGTTTTGGAAGGGAGAGTAACCCTGCAGGATGGCTGGAAGAGTGGGCTAACAAGAACTTTAGGAAGGTCAGCAAGGACAAGTGTAAAGTCTTGAGTAAGCACAATCCAAGACTGCAGCATTGGTGGGGATCTTCCCAGCTGGAGAGCAGCTTTATGGAAAGGGAGAGGGGGGGCCTTGTGAGCAACAAGCTCTATATGAATGAACAGTGTGCTGCAGTGGCAAAGAAAGCCAAGTTGAGTTTCATCAAAGAGGATATCAGCAGCAGAGGTAAGGACATCAGCAGATGTCCAACTCTATGCAGCACTTGTCAGGCCACACCTGGAATACTGTCTTTAGTTCTGGTCCCTGCTATACAAAAAAAAGATGTGGACAGGTAGGAGGGGACCCATAGAAGGACCACAAAGACCACCAAAGGATTGGGAAGCCTGCCATATAAGGAAAAGCTGAGAGACCTGGGTTTATTCGGCCTTGAAGAAAGAAGGCTCAGGGGAAATCTTATCACCATGTTTCAGTATATAAAAGGTGGCTGCAAAGGAGACAGAAATTGCCCTTTTACAAGAAGTCACATGGAAAAGATGAGAGGTAAGGGGTAAAGCTACTCCGGGGGTAATTCTGACTGGACACGAGGAAAATTTTTCACAATGGGAACAACCTGTAGTTGGAATAATCTCCACAGGGAACTGGTGGATTCCCCAGTGCTGGACATTTTTAAGATTTAGTGGGACACAGTGCTGGGCCATCTTGACTAGACTGCTTTTGCTGAGAAAGGTTGGTCCAGGTGATTTTTGGGGTCCCTTTCAGCCTGATATTCTATGATTCTATGATTATGATTTATTTATATTTCAGTAGAAATTGTCTTGCATTGCTTAGAAGTTCACATTATACATTTATTTTCTGTTCTACTCTGCATGTCCAAAGATCTGTACTAAAAAAAAGCAAATGTCCTCACAACATCACAAGCTATAAGTATCAGATTCATCAACATACAAATTTAATACTTCCTGCTTGTAATGATCATCCTAGAGTACTATTATACAAGCAAAAATGGCCAATGTAGCCTATACCTCTATAGCATGAGTATTGTGCAACTCCAAGGTCTATCTAATCAGTAATATAAATCAACATAGAGTTAATTCATGTACATGTAATCAATGTTATTGTTTTATCCATGGTTCAGGATCAATTGTTGTCTGACTAGTGAACCAGTTCTGTGAGAAAGCCCCTGTAATGCTTTTGGCCCTAGAGCTGCCAAAGCTCACCAATGATAGGATCTGTGCAGAATGTCACGCCCTGTCCAGTGGTCTGTCAGTGCTGCAGTATCTCAGGTTTCTCTGCACCAGAAGGGATTTAAGATTTTATAATTTGGTATCACCTTTTCTATCACTGTATCAGTAAAAAGCTTACTATCTGTCTTGAAAGTGTTTGAGCCTTTCTTGATGGGATCTGAAGAGAGCTAGCACCTCCTGCTTCCACCAAGAAATGAAATAGATTCATTTTACTCTCCCTTACTACATATTGCCAGCCTCTTTTTCTAAATTATGAGTAAAAGACAACATATACAAGCAAAGCCATTTGTCTTACTGTCCTGGTTTAAAACTCATACATTTTTAATTAAGAATGATGTATATATAAGCATTTTGAATACTTGGTATATACCAAATTTCAAATCTGAATGTTTAACAAAAAAATTTTGAAACTGTATGGCTGTTAAAATGGGCTGTCAATGGCACTGTATAAGCTAATTTCATAAAGTATTGATATTGATATTAAAAAAATGTCTAGGCCATTTCTTTGCTATATTAATTTTAATGCTTGTGGGATTTTTTAATTGCTGGTTTTGTTTAAGAATAATTGGATTAAAATTTAAAGATATATTCTAGATTAACTCAAGTCCTTCTTTTTGTGTTTGCAACAGCTTCAGATTAAAAGGCGATTTCTGAGAAAAATGGTGACATTTAAAATATCTGCAATCTTATTTTTTCAAATAGTCAAGAAGGTCTTGATGGCCACCAAGTGAGAGGGGAAACTGCAATCAGATTTGTTTGTCAAACTGACTTCTTTTGCAAAACATGCTTTCTTAAATGTGATCACAAGAAATGACAAAAGAAGCTCTGCAAGGATGTACTACCACAATATGTTTTACAGTGTTTCTTATAAAGCATATTATTTCTACAATTTATTAAATATAGTTTTGAGTATGACACATTGCAGACAAAATGATGAAATCTGAAGGAAAACACTGATTACACAAAGATCCTCCTGTTACCAGGTTGTCTTAGCTTAATAACACTTTAGAAGGACTAGACTTTCTTTTAATGTAAACATCATTTTAAAGTGGGGAATGAATCTAACCTGAAAAGTTCTACAGCTACCTTTATACACTGAAGAGCCTGAGGATGCTGTTTATCTTCTGTGGCCTAGCTGCACCTATCACTGTATCATCAACAGAATTCCTGTCTGTTGGTGAGACGATATTTAGTTGATAATGACATTCAAACTTTATTTTTAAAGGACATTTTCTTCATCTCTAAAGCTCTTTCCCCCTTCCTGCTTCAGAGGAGATAGCAAGAATATAGTCACACTTTCAAAAGGAAAATAGTAAGATAGCAGTTAAAAGTAAAAATGTTTCTCAAACAGGCTTTCCTTTTCCAGATAAACTATCTTCACCCACTGTACATCTTCTATGTGTAACAACATGTCAAGTTTCTTGTCTCAAACTCAGAAATAACCCCTGACAGCTGCCACCCAAGAGAGACATGTGGACAAACAGAGCAATAAAACTACCGCAAAATATTTTATATGCCCTAAACTTTTCTAATGAGGTTTTCTTTGCAGCTGATGTCTGACAAATGAGCCTCTGTCCTATAAAGCATGCTCGCTGGGGAGCTGAGAGATGGCAATTATCAAGTATGTAATGCCAGGAAGCAGATGTGTGAGCTCTGGTCTGATTCTGACATGTGTCGTGTCAGACTACCCTGAGCATCTCCATGAGCCTCTGAGGCCCTGATCTTGCTTTCTCTATTTAGAGAAAATCCCACTGAAACCAAGGCAGGGGTCGCTTAATTAGTTATGTAAAAATCAATAGCTGACAGTTTCAATCATCTCAAGCACTTTTAAATGACTTAAAGCTCAATACCTAGCTCTAAAGGCAAAAAAAAAACAAAAAAAAACAAAAAAAAAAAAAAAAAAAAAAAAAACAAAAAAAAAAAAAACAAACAAAAAAAAAAAACAAAAAAAAAAAAAACAAACAAAAAAAAAAAACAAAAAAAAAAAAAACAAACAAAAAAAAAAAGAAATGAATAAGGTCCCTAAATACCTTTATAGCCGAGATACTTGACTGTCATTTCAGGAATCAGTGAGAAAAGTCTGGGTGCTTTTTTTTTTTTTATGCTCTTCTGCATTGCTGCTTAATGCTGAAGATAAAACATACAAACTTAATTTTCATTAGCAAAGTGCCCTAGACCACACTAGGAATATGCTCAAACATCTCTGACCTAAAATTCTCAGAAGTCCAGAACCTAAGTCTTAAGCAATGTTTATAATGTTGTCATGTGTACCTAAACCACAAGAATGAAAAGGGAAAGGTAATGCTGTGGCAGCCCATTCTTTCCCATCCATTTGAGATTAGAAAATCCTCTTCATTCCCCCACCGAATTTGAAGCAGGTGCTTTTGAAAAGAATGACTGTTAATAAAAATTAAGTAAAACAAAGCTTCAAAAAGGTTCATGAAATAATCTAAATTTATGTTACTGCTGTAATTTCCTTCTCATTCTTTAGGCGTTGTTGAAGATCTGTTCTTAGAGACCCCACATTTTCTGGGCAGCCAGTTTCAGCACTTCACTATTGAATCACAGAATTACCAGGTTGGAAAGGACCTCTAAGATCATCAAGTCCAACCCATGCCCTACACCTCGACTAACCCATGTCATCAAGTGCCATATCCAGTCTCTTTTTAAACACATCCAGAGATGGTGACTCCACCACCTCCCTGGGCAGACTGTTCCAATATTTTATTATTCTTCCTGTGAAAAACTTCTTCCTAATATCCAACCTGAACCTTCCTTGGCGCAGTTTGCTTTCATTTGATTATTTTTTTTTTTCTTAAATGTAACATAAATTTTCATTATTGGAGTAAACCCAACTGAAAAAGAATAGATCTTTTTCAATTGGATAACAGAATGTTTTCTTCCTCTCTGCAGCAACTTTTACATACTTAAAGGTTGCTTTCACATCCCCATCAATCACCATTCCCTTCCCTCAACTGATAAATTTTAGATATTTCAGCGTCGCTTACATGTTAGGTTTTGTAGTGTTCCAGTTTTGGTCATTGCTCTTCTGTGGATACTTGAACAGTAGCTCAAACTGGTCATAGAATTCCAGCTGATATTTTGCCTTCACAGTTTCATTTGAGATTAATAGCAACTGGCAGTAAAGGCAGTGGTTAAGAATTGTATTCCAAAGCATCCAAGTTTTTTTGTTATTTATGAGGATCTCCGGCTATGTTGTGTAGCCTGCTGTGACATAAAAGTATGAATTTCATTCCATCTGAAAGTGTTAATTTCACTACCCTAAAACCATCTAGATTTGAAAGTCTCATAAGGCATTTGGAAACACTAAACTAACAGCCCACTGGATAATGTCATGTTCTATATTTAACAAGATGAACCACCTTTTATTTCGCTAAACAGCGCAGAACTTCACATCAATGAGAGGATAATGCATTCATTTAAATGTGACAAACTCAGCAGTTTTCAAAGTTGGGGTATTATTTTTAGAAAACAGATTTATAAAAGAAAATAAAAACAGAATTTCAGACAAAAGATTTGTCTCTTAGCAGTAATTAATTCAGCTTTGCCAGCAGTACTACAACAGAGAAAATCAATAAAGACCCTCTATAAATACAGACTATGAGCCTGAGGTTTGTCTGGTTTATTTTGTTATGTCTGATAGTTACTCTGTTCCTGTGATTCATAATCAATATTAAATTAAAATAACTGGTCTATAAATCTACAATAGTGAGACTTTTGGCTTTCATAATATATCATAAAAGCATTTTCAAGTTTACTATGTTTGAGTGTAATCCTTTGTATGCTGTGTGCAGGTATTTCGTGCAACAGATACTCAGACAAAAATTTCTTCCTTAGAGACATTGAGGCTGTTCATCATTGCTTCATATACTGCAGGAGAGAAACCAGAAATGCGTATTTATTGCCTATGAGGGAAATTACCCTTGACATTATAGTGGGGAAGAATAGGGAAATTTTGTGAAGCTTTCAGTTTAGGAGGAACATTTTGCCTAACCAAAAGACACTGGGGCAGACTGCAAGAGAAGAAGAAAGAAGGTAACAAAGCTATGATAAAGAAAATACAGAAGATTACCTAAACAGAGTGAAACCCTTTCATTCCCAGTAACTGCAATCTCAAAATCAGCATTTGGGCTTCAAAAAGCTATCCCTATTGGTTTTCTAGATCCAGAATTTTCATGTCTGATTAGTCAATATTGGATTCTCGTCATATTCTGAAATAGAAGGGAGAGAGTGGATAAAAGAAGAGGATTTTATTCCCAAACAGGCAAATAGGAGATATCACAGGAGCACCATGATGTTGCCTGAACCAAAAGCTGAGGACTAAGCAATATCAGCCATGGCAGACAGAGCAACTCAGACAAGAACTGAGTGGGATGAGCCTTGGAAGGGGCCTTTCACCAGCGACATCTGAGGCTACTGATAAAACACAATGAAATATCAATCCCATGCACTGACTTGACTGATGGCTTGTGCCAACATCTGTCTTCTCTGAACTTCTGTTCCTCTCCCAGATTAGAAACTGGGAGAAACACCACCATATGGGTGTCCAGCTTAGTGTGTCAACAAAGCCAAGTCACTGACCAGATCCTGACAGTGAGCCTGACCAAGGTGAGCATTGTGCTTCCCCAGGCTGAGCTGTGCCAACACTCCAGAATGATGTTGGTGAGGGGCTTTTAGCTAACTCCCATTCTGCATATATGTGTGTGCAGGTAAGCACACAGAGCTTTTCCTGACACAGCCTGGTCCACTTTGTAAACTTCAACCACTCAGACATATCTTGGAGCGACGGTACGTCCCAGCACAAGCGATCCAGGAGGTTGCTTGATTCTGTGGAAGACAACTTCCTTCCGCAAGTAATAGAGGAGCCGACAAAGAGAGGTGCCCTGCTTGACCTCGTGCTCACCAACAGAGAAGGGCTTGTTGGAAATGTGACGCTCCAGGGCAGCCTTGGATGCAGCTATCATGAGATAGTCGAGATTGAGATCCTCAGGACGGTGAGAAGAGCATGCAGCAAACTCACTGCCCTAGACTTCAAGAGAGCAGACTTTGGCCTCTTCAGGAACCTGCTTAGTAAGGTTCCACAGGATATAGCCATAGAGGGCAGGGGGGACCAAGACTGCTGGATGATATTCAAGGATCACCTGCTACAAGCTCAGGAGTGTTGCATACCAACTAGAAGGAAGTGCAGCAGGAGGGCCAGGAGACCTCCATGGATGGATAAGAAGAGGCTGAGAAAAATTTGAAGGAAGAAAGAGGCTTATAAAAGGTGGAAGCAAGGACAGGCAGCCTGGGATGAATACAGGGATGCAGCCTGGGATGAATACAGGGATGTTGCCTGGGAAGCTAGGGACCATGTGAGGAAAGCTAAGGCCCAGTTAGAATTAAACTTAGCTAGGGATGTTAAGGATAACAAGAAGGGATTCTACTGGTACATTGCTAATTAAAGACAGACCAGGTACAGCTTAGGCACCCTCCGGAACCTATTGGGTGAACTGGCTACGCAGGGTTTGGAAAAGGCTGAGGCTCTGAACAACTTCTTTGCCTCGGTCTTCAACGGGAAAGGCATCACCCAAGTCCTGGAAGGCAGACGCAGGGACTGTGAGAAGGAAGACCTTGGGCCCAGTGTAGGAGAGGATCTGGTTCGAGACCATCTTAAAAACCTGAACGTGCACAAGTCCATGGGACCTGATGAAATCCATCCCCAGGTCCTGAAGGAGCTGGCGAATGAAGTTGCTAAGCCACTGACCATCATATATGAAAAATCATGGCAGTCAGGGGAAGTTCCCGATGACTGGAAAAGGGGAAATGTAACCCCCATTTTCAAGAAGGNGGCGAATGAATAAGCCACTGACCATCATATATGAAAAATCATGGCAGTCAGGGGAAGTTCCCGATGACTGGAAAAGGGGAAATGTAACCCCCATTTTCAAGAAGGGGAAAATGGATGACCCGGGGAATTACAGACCAGTCAGTCTCACTTCTGTGCCTGGCAAAATCTTGGAGCAGATTCTCCTGGAAGGCATGCTAAGGCACATGAAAAACAACGAGGAGCTTGGTGGCAGCCAGCATGGCTTCACTAATGGGAAATCCTGCCTGACCAATTCGGTGGCCTTCTACGATGGGGCTATGGAACTGATGGACAGGGGTAGAGCAGTTGATGTCATCTACCTGGACTTGTGCAAAGTCTTTCAACACTGTCCTGCACAACATTCTTGTCTCTAAATTGGAGAGACATCAATTTGATAGGTGGGGCACTCGGTGGATAAAGA
>NDXB01000086.1:0-16295 GCA_002631895.1 Agapornis roseicollis
CTGGGTTAAGTCAAAACACCAGCTACTAAAGAGAAGAAAAACTGACTGCAGCTGCTGAACCCAAGACATTTGGTTTGGGTTTTTTATTCTTACTTTTTTAGCCTGCAGGTTTTTGAAGTCTTTTCAAGGTACTTCTTTGTGTGCTGTAGCATGAACTTGAAATAACCATCCACAACAGACAATATGGACTGCCACAAAAGGTCAGTGTTATCCTCCTAGACTGAAAGGGCCACAACTTTGAAACTCATGTTTCTTGAACAGCAGTATGATAATAATAGAGGAAACGTTCTAAATGCCTTCCTCCAAAGTAGTAAGTTGAGTCTTGAAGAAAAAATACGTGCACAATATCTATTGAACCAAAACTGACCTGATGAGGCCAGAGAAAGCGTTAAGGGAGGGCAGTAGAATAACTGCCTTGATGATACTGAGAATTAACTAGAGAGAGAACTAAACAGTGAATGCTACAATTGTCCTTCACCCAGAATGAATCTTTCTGCCAGCATAGTTGCTACAGCATGTTTGGGGAACTCTGCTTTTGTTTTCCTGGTGAAATGTGCCCTTGTTTTCATTTTAAATTACCAAGCTCCAGATGAACTGTGATGGAATTTCAGAAATGCCTGTTTTAAAAACACTTCTTATTATCATCTTAGGGAATTCTGCTTAAAATAGAATGCGTTTCTGTGTAAATTTATAAGTGAACTATTTAAATATAAACAGTTTCCAGGCTGACTTGCCTGTGCAACTAGACACACAAGTACTTTGCAGTTGATAGTGCTTAGTAATGACAATAGATGGCAAATGGGTATTTAGACATGCAGCTCCTGTTATTGCCACCATATCAAATTCTAACATGCTGTGCCGAAGGAGAATCACCAAGAATCAGATACTCTCTCTACAGATTAGCTTATATTAGAATTAACACTCATACGTGGCTCGAATGAAAAAGATCACTTAGCAATGAGAAAAATTGCATTAAAAAAAAATATTAACAGTGTCACTTGGGTTAATTTGATTACATTTGTTATCCAGCTTTTTCTAGTTGTTATTTTTGCTTTCCATTTCTGTTTCTCAACTGTACCACTTGGTCTTCTGTTGTCATTCTGCCTTTACAATGGATGTTCTTGGCATTCACTGGAGTACAGCAGATAATACCCATCTTCCTGAAAAGTATATATTAGGAAAAGTTCAGAGAAGGGCAGGCAAGGCTTTTAGGAAGTTTAAGTAACAGATCTGATAAAGAGTGATGTAAAAGGTTCAATTCACGTAAAACTCAAGAATATTTTACGAATATTTTAAGATATAAATAACCAGATAATAGGAAAAGCATTTCAGGTATTTGACAATGATGAGCCACATCGTGTTTTGATAGGTAATAAACTGGATAATTTCATAAGTCTTTTTATTATATCTTGTAAGTTACAAAAATGGACAAAAGAACAAACAGACTGAAAAACTATAGATGTCATTAGTGTAAATGTACAATCTTCTCTACTTTGAATTTCTTCCATGTTTGAGATCCATTATAGACTGCTAACACATTATTCACTCTACCATGCTACCTGTAAAATCCTGATAAATACTTTTATAGAATTATCAGGTATTTTAGGCACCATTGAAGGTGGGATAAATTTCTCATTTGTCTCTGACCTCATGTACCTTTTTTTTTGCCAAATCCTACTACTTTCTGTTTTTCTTAGATGTCACAGTACACTCTCCTAATTTTGAAGTCTACCCATCTATGAAATGCACAAAACCATAATAACAATGGAAATATATTTTATTATGTTGTTGTCTAACCCCAGATACAACTAAGCTCCACACAGCATTACCTAAACTCTTCCCTCACCTCCTCTGTGCTACGGGAAGGAGAATAAAAAGGAAGTAAATTAACTTTATACTAGCTGAAACCGGGACTATTAATACCAAACTTTAAATATCTACATAGATAGATTAGTATTCAATGTAAGACTAAGGTTAATATTTTTACTCAATGTGTGACTTTTTAATTGGACCTCATTATGCTTAAAGTTATTTTAAGAAAACATTAGTTGTGACTTAAATGAAAGAAAATATTGCACATTGTATATTTTTAGAAAAAATACTTCATGACTCTTTAATGTAGAAGAAATTGGTTATGCAACTATAACATAGAAACCAGCAAGGGCTCTTTTTGACCTAGTGATTTTAGCACAGACACGTTTTCAAAGGCTGATACACAATTCTGCTCTGATCCCATAGCTTCCTTAAGCTGCTTGTGAAATAATAGATTAATATTAGAGTATTCTCTCTTGCAAACATGGAAAACTAAAAATGTTTGTGTAGTAAAACATGTAGGGATTGTCTTTGGTGTATTAGCCTGAATGCAGTATATTGGAGTGACTGCAGCATTTGTGCATGCAAACTCCACCAAAAGGGAGGATAAAAAGATAAATTAATTCCATTAATGTTATCAAAGCCAATTAAGTTTCATTTGAGATAACTATAGGCAAAAACTTTTAGCACAATGTAAAACTGATTCATTAGTTGCAAGAAACATAAAATTGAGCTTAGAAAAAGTAAATTAATAAAGTGAATGCAAAGGAACCATGACACATACATGTTAGGTCCCTAAGGTCACCACTAGCCCTGACTGTCTTATATGTCCTCTCATGGTGTCCTCCCACCCTGCCTATGGCCCAGGACCCCAGGCTTGTCTACCCCTACCCCAGTAGTGACACACTAGGGCTTGTCTCCAGCTCCTCACAGCCTAGCCCTACCTTGCCATGATCCTCACATGCTGGGCCTCAGCCTGACTCTGTGCCCAGAGAAGTGCCTGATGTCAGGGCGTGGGTCTGCTCAGGTGCCCTTTGGTTGCTCTGCTCCTGGCTGGAAGGTGGGATGTGTCCTGGCAGCCAGGTCCTGGCTGCCTGGGAGCATCCACCACCCCCAGCATGCTGATTTGGAGAGCTGCCAACATGCACAGCTCCTTAAAAATACACGTGGGAAGAAAATGGCAATATAAAACTTTACAACCAAATAGAGCAGCCCTTTTACCACCATCACATGCTCTTGTCAAAATATAAGCAGACACTCATCATCCATAAATTCTTGTAATTTCAATCTATATCTGTCACACAGTAGTAAACAGTTCCTCGATTCAATTTACTAAGAATTCTGGGAGTTAAAGAGATTACTGACTTCTAAGTACTCTAATCTTTCAACAATCCTTTGCATTTCTTCTGCTGTTAGAGGGAATGAATGTGGGAAAAGGCCTTAAATTCTGTGTTTAAGAGAATACAGTACTATCTTACAACACAGTATGAAAAAAATTATTGTTTCATACAATAAAAATACGGCAGTTTAAGAAATCTTAAAGATCAACTTGAGCTACAGAGATATTGTTCTTTATCATCTAGTTTCTATGAGTCAACACCAAGTTGGCATTCAAAGATGGTCATACTATGACAATATAGCTGTTTTCATTTCAAAAGTAGTTATGACAACAAATTGCTGATGTTTATAGTTAGAAGTGCTAGCATAGGTTTCTAATCAGTGTTTTCATACCCAAAGGACTTCTGCAGGTTGCTTGTCAAGGCTGAATCAGCTTCACTGAAAATCTGTTCACACTGGAAATAGTGATAAATAGCCATACCAAAAACATTTATTCCTGTGGGTGGACATTTGGGTGCTTTTCATCTAACCTATCTTTAGATATCTACTGCAGAGATACCTACTTGTGACCTTCTCCCTCTATGGTCCTTTCATAATTAGTAGAAAGAAATAGGCACTCTAAGCGTGATCCATATGACCTACTTTAAGCATCTACTTCAGGAAGAGAGAAATTGCACCCTGGAGGTGTCAATCTCTCCTTTGATTGTAAAGAATTTTAGATCACTAGTGACATGTACAAAGAGATGTCTAGATTTGGCCAGATGAATCTTACCCTCAGTGACATGACTGAATAGGGACTGAGCTAGCCAGTCTTTCTCTGAACACAGAATAGAACTGGCAGTAGCAGAACTGTAAACCATCAATGACCTTGAGACATCCTGTCCAGTTTAAAAAGAGGAAAGGATGTTGGTATCTTTACAGCACTGACTGCATTTTAAACCTTTCCTGTCAGATTAAAAAATGTATTTCAGATTTATTGCAGAGTAAAAGCCACCTTTTTTTTCTTTGATCATATTTTCAAAAAAAGCTGCATTCATAAATGATACAGATGTTGTATTATGTACTGGTTTAATACAGTAACTTTTGATTCTTGTCAACTTATTAAAGTTTTTTCTTTATAATGAGTTCTGCAAAGTTTTTTGATGTTGTTTATGGTCTTTTGTGGCTCTACATTTCATTTCACAGATTGCACGCTTTTCACTGCCTAATACCATTGAATGTAAAATGCATTTTATTCTGTACAATTGCAGTTTGCACTGAGTACACATTACAGCCAATTATTCCTCATTACAGTGTAGCTGTCTACTTATGTCAGACCTCATTACTGAGTCTTGCAGTCAGAATTCTGGTACCCAGGAATTTAAAATATTTTAATACAAAGAAGCCCACAAATCAACAATCTTTTGTTTATTTTTAGTATGCTATTTTCATTAGATTGACATTTTAAAACAACTTGACTCCAGGACCTTGACTTCCTTGCTCTTGGATAGCAGGATGCTAGTATGCTGAAATAAAGTATAACATTTACTGAAACATTATGCAATTAGTTTGGTGTGTTAGAAAATCAGTCATCAGATTAGGTTGGATGGGACTTTCATAGGTTATGGAATAAGAACAAAAATAATACTGATCTTCTTAGGAAATGCTATTTTATGTCTTACACTTTATGACTACATAAAATACTGCAGTAGAAATCACCCAGGGAATTTACACTTGAACAGTAAGGATCCAAATATCATGTAGGTGCTCATGTAAGTAACAGATTAGAGAATCAAGTTCAGACCTCCCTTTTAACATAACCTGCTCTGAGAGATTCTTGAGATCTCTGAATGTTCCCATTTTCAACACCCTTGGTTTCAATGTACCTCAAGGTCTGCTTCTGGTCATGCCAGTCAGGGTATTGCTGTGCAATTTCTCAGATAGGGGAGGACCCAGGCAAAGCATAAGGGTATCAGCAGTAGTACTTAGAGTGATTTTATAACCTGATTCAAAGGAATGATCCAAATAAAAACTAGGATTTTGCCTGAAAACTAAATTGTATTAACCTCTGTATATTCCTAAAAAGTCTGGCCTTCACAAAGAAGGAAAAGTTATATTCCAAGTTATCTTTAAATGCATGCCTCATATTCCAGGAAAGCGTCAGGTTTTACAGGTCAAGTTAAGTAGAAGGCATGGCACCTCTCCTATAGAAACTTAGCAAACCTGCAAACTTCACAACAGGAGAAAAATCAGGCAAAAAAAACCCCAAACAACAAACAGCCAGTATCTGGCTTTTATAGTCAAATGGGTATAGTCTACTATGACACAAGGGACTAGGGCTGGGTTCATTAACTATTTACTAGGCACTACTCTTTGCTGGGTAGGTTAATATTTCTTTAAAAGCTTCCTTTTTATTTTCAGCTATGAGGTATATGTGACAGATATACCATTTGACACTGCTTTCTCTGCTGAAAGTTAAGCTGTAGTTTCAAAGCCTGCTTACTGAATACTCGACTTGACATACACAAATGAAATTGCAGCAGGTAACTCCTAAGTTTGGTAAAATATAACAGTGGCAAATATGGGCAATGATAAATGTTTTGCTGCTCCTGAAATGCTATGCTGCTAATGAAATCAGACAGTATTGTAAGAACCTGAGCATCCTCTGTGGTACTGACGAGCTTTTTTCAATATATTAAAATCAAACAATTTCATAATCTTATTTATTGGTTAAACCTCATTCGTGGTTTTGTCATAATTCAAGTTTATAATTTGAAAAAATAAAGGAGAAAAAGAGGAACTGAAATATTAAAGTAGCTATGGAATGTATGCAGAAACTTTTATAACAGGCAGCTTTAGCCTCGCTTCTAACTACAATTATCCAGAGACAACTTTCCAATGGGCTTTCTCTTTGCTCCTGCTGTACACTTCAAAGGTCAGTTGAAAATTCATCTCTTTTAACAAATCAAAGCATGCTGGCAAATCAGTCAAGAGTCAAAGGATTCTTAACTTGGTCAAATCTTCTTTAAGTTATCACAAAAAATACTGGTGCTGAAAGACCTGTTTTATTCACATAGGTTAAGTATATCTCCTGATGAATTGCCTAATAGAAAGTCAAAGGCAATTATAGATATATAATAACTCATTCCTTAATTAATCACTATGTTATAGATATATAATTCATTCCTTAATTAATCACTATGTTACCAAACTGCCTTGAATACTCTAAAGAATTAATCTGTTCCACTATTAATTGTAATGAAAATTATCTCTATTTCACTTCTCTGTAAAAGAATTACTGTAAGCTGCTCTTTCATTTTTCTTACTCCTTTGTTTTGCTTTTAAGGATTTTTATTGTTATTATTTATAAAGAAGAAAGAAGACAGTTTTCAGTTTAAACATAAAAGCTTAATAGATTAATAACTGTATTGATATGAGTATTTCATTTTGGTTTACTGCTTTCTTCTAAATTATTGCCTCTAAATAATTTCTTCTAAAATATTTGCTATATATCAATGAGCCAAATTTAATAACATATTTTAATATAACACATTTACTAACACATGCAGTTATTCTAACATTTATTTCCTATACCTCACTGAACATAAGTTTGCACTAGTATATTCACCATTTTCAGGGCAACTCAGTGCAAAGATGCGTGTTTAGACTACTTAATTTCTAGCTATCTAGGTGCATACTACTATCAAGCTTACTACACACCAGATTTTGGTTTTGGCATTCTGGATATTCTCAACTTTACTTGTATTTGCAGATGTAGAAAAAGAAGTACCTTTTTCAATTGCTATTGAGGATAGCACACAGCTAAAATTAAGCTACGTAGATGCCAGAACATGCATTGAGCTAAAGCTATAGAAATTGCATATTAAAAAGTCTCAGAGTTAAAATTTACAACCACCTATGTTTATGACTCCATGTGTATATGCGCATGTCTAATCCCAGCTCATGTTCCCTATTAGTGGGTGAACAATCCAATGTTTGGTGAATTCTGCTTCACAATGATAGGATGAGCCGACACCGAAAGATCAAAAAGCAATGTTGCCATGAACGCTAGGCTGCCACAAGCCAGGGCACTTGAGATTGCCCCAAGAGATGACAGTCCTGGTCAGACACTTCCTGATTGCCTAAGCTACCTTTTTTCCAACCAGATTTGCCTATCCCACATGCCCTTGGTCATTGTGCTTGTAGTAAGCATAAAACCCTTCCCAAATCTTTTTTTGCAAACCCAAGCCATCAATATGTACATGTGTACAAAAATGTGTATATATGGTAGAGGTATTACACAGAGAAATGTAAGTTAAGAAAAAGATTCACATATGTGGAGTTCTAAACCAAAGAATTTTCATGCAGTTGTTGTGTATTGATTAGCTTACTGTTGATTACTGAACTTTGCCAGGATGATCCTGACAGTGCTGCATCTGGAGGAAAAGCATTCCTCCACATTATGCACTGGTGGAAGGGAATAGATATTTACTTCATTATCTACCCAGTGAACAAAAGCCATGGGTATAATATATATTATATATAACGCTTTACAAGTTGCTGTGACAAATTACTTCTCTTAAGGCACAATTTTAACATTCAAGATCTGCAGCTTGTGATGATATAAGTCAGACTAAAATGTCAAAAAATCACACGCTGCACCAAGCACAGAAGCCTGATGCTGCCATCACTAAAACTAATAGATCACATGTAGCAGCTGGCAAATGCTGAGCAAAGACTGATGACCTTCTGACCTTTATTTTTGTGATAGCCAAAGGGATCTGTGGGCTTCACTCCTGCTCAGGTCAAGAGCTCTGTAGGTGTTTGTGGATTAAAGTCTATCTCTGCCTGAAGTAATTCAGCAAAATAATAGCAGCTAAAGGAAGCATTAGGTGTTTGCCTCAAAATACTAAAACTAATGCTTTAAAGTGTCAAAAGAAAAAGATACAGAAAAGAAGAATTAAGCACTGAATATATCAATCCCAATGTACAGTCAAGAGTATATTCTTGTTCAATGAAACATTTTGAATGGAAAACAAGGATATAATATATGGATATTATACACCTATGAGTATCAACAGATATCTCACTTCCTCATGTTTCTGGTGCCTTCCTTTCTCCTTTTATTTTCCTTTCAAGTTTGTTCTTCCACAGCTGATTTAACTTTTACATTCTGACTTATATTTCTCATTATATGTTCATTTGCAGGCTTTCCCTGGTCATTACTGTTAGTCTCTCAGATGTTCTGCATTAAGCTATCTTCAGAGAGGATGGAGATGCTGCATCTCCCAGGAGCCAGTAAACAGAACATTAATAGCTGTCTCAGGCAATGCTGCGTGTTCCATATTTTCACCCAGAATAACAATTTTACACTTGCTGCTCCACTTAAAGCTATATCACTGAGACAGATCTGACATCTCTCCAGCAGAAAAGCCCACAGTTACAACAAGAAGAAGATGCAGAGCAGTGTTGTCCTTAATGTTAATAAGTTTAGCATCCTGGCAGTGCACAAAGCACCTGTCTCTGGGCGTATGGGTATAGCATGCTGCTACCCTGGAGTGCCGAGATGAGTAGATGGGGAGTGGAACCAGAGAAAGCTCTAAGAAAGAAAATTAAAGTAAAAATTAAAAGGGGGGGGGGGAGGGGGGAACCAGAAAGAATTGTTGTTCTGATTCAGTTCAGGAAAACAAAACAAAACAAAAAACAAAACCAAAACCACTTAAGTGGTGCTGTTTTATCACACTCACCTTGTAGAGTCATTGCCCAAGTAACTGTTTTCTTTGGAGTCAGTTCTGTTTCCTTTGCTCAAAATGAGGAAAATATATTGCATGATCCATTCTTCGGGGGCTAAACAAGGGAAAAAAAAAAAACAGGAGTCACCAAAACAAGGTGCCTGAAAATAGTTGCTGATGTATTACTAGTTTCATGACAGATAACTTTAGCATATTTTTAAACTATCTTTTTTTTGTGATTTCATATTTTACAAACAAAAAAGAAAACCATGTTTGCACCTTAGATGTGTGAACATTAATTCTATAATATCCTACTTTGTCTTATTTTGGCAAGTTCTTTCCACTTTCACTGGTCAGCACTCATCCTGTCCCTGAGAAATGACTGGAACCTATCACCCAGCTTTCTCCAGTTTATACACTGAGCATGACGTGCTGTGGTATGGAATACCCCTTTGGCTAGTTTAAGTCAGGTGTCCTATCTGCTTCCTTTTGGCTTCTTGTGCTCCTCATCAATGGCAGAGCATGAGAGACTGAAAGGTCCTCAGCTAGGGTAAGTGCTACTTAGGAACAACTAAAACATCTGTGTGTTATCAGCACTGTTATCAGACTAAATCCAAAATACAGCACTTATACTAGTTAATAGGAAGAAAATTAACTCTACCCCAGACAAAACCAGGAAAGAAGTTCAGCAAAATCTATTTCATTTATTTTTAATAAAGAAAGAACTTGCTTTATGAACAAGAATATGAAACTTTCAATGCTGTGTACAAATTCTCAAGATGGAAATATGGGTTATGTGTCTGTTATATCTTTCTGTGGTTAGACTTTGCCACTGACACATAGAAGTATTTGTATGTATATAGGTAAAAAGCACTTTAAAAATCACTCTAAGTCACAACAGGATTAAACAAAGTAAATGCACAGTTATTAAAATGCATCCCTTAGGTGTCAAAAAGGCTTTTCAGCCATGGTATATGTTAATTATGCTGGTGTGGCCAAAGCACGAACCACTGTACTTAATGTACACTATTTGCTTCTCAAAAGTAAAGTATTGTCTTCAAAAAGAGTGGGAGATGCTTCCTCTTCCCCTCATGGGTTTACAGAGCAAGCTATTAAGTAAGCTTCAGAGCACTTACTGCATTTCTCTCTTGCATAAAACTGTGGTCTTCATTTCTCTCTCCATCAAATTCACATGACAATGAAGTTCAATATATTTCCACAAAATGGTCATAATCATATCTATGCTATTGTGCAGCCATGATTATAGATACTATATTTTGCTGATTCCTCACCCTGAACACAATATAACACTGTAACAATCATATCCCAGTTTTAGGATGGGTTACTTAGTAACCAGCTTTTCTACTCTCAAACTCTTCTTCTTTCACCTCTGTAATTTTGGTTCCTTCTTTTTTATTGTTCCTCACAGGGGAAAGGAAAAGAGAAAAAGAGCTCCCATGATGGTCGTTCTGCTAAAGGAGACAAGGTCCTTTGATCAAGTGAACGGCTTCCAAACAAAATCCAGAGTCTGAGATTGACAGCCAGTGGTTTAAATCCTGAAGACAATATACCATGCTCAGTATGCTGCATTACTCTTACATACTCTAACTTTACCCTGCATTTTAATTATTAATGCACATTTTCATCTTTTGGTCTAGCAACCATTTTTTTACTCTTCCCTTGCCTTCCCTTGTCTTTGAAGAATTTTGTACTCAAACCCAACAAGTGTAGATGAAATCCTTCTGGAAATTCTGCTCTATTTCATATGATTCTGTGGGTATGAATAATGTTTATGCCACTCTTGCTTTCCAAACAAATGCTAGTATCACATTTTTTCCCAATGTGTTTGAATTCAAAGGATATGTTAAAAATAGCATGACAATCTGAATGTGAGAATCATTACACAAATATCTCATCAGGAGAAAATAGTTATCCAGTCTGATATAGATTTTGTACTGATAAGATATTCAGTAGTGTTAACAGCATCGTCTATAAGCAAATCAGTTACCAAGGGATAAACTTTTATGGGCCAAGTATTAAACCCATATTCCCATATTATTTATTATCTGAAAAAGTCCTAATAGCATGTATTTACTCATGCAAGTATTTTAGCAAGCATTTCATTTATGCTGGTGTCTAACCATTCTTATTCTGTCTATAGTAACACACTTGGTATTCTTGCCTACACTGAGTTTGGCTTCTGCTGAGGCTAGTTTACTGTTCACATCCACTGAATAAGACATAACATCCTGATGTTACACTGACTGCTATTGAATAATTTTTATGTAAGTTGTGTGTGTTAAGATCTATGGTGGTTTGCTCATCATAGAATCAGGATTGTTTGGATTGGAAGGGACATTTAAAGGTCATCTATGCAAACTCTGCAATGAGCAGGGACATCTTCAGCTTGATCAGGTTGTGCAAAGATCCCACCAAACTGAATGTTTCCCAGGGATGGAACACCTACAACATTTCTGATCATTTATGAAAACCATGAAGTTGTTTGTTAGTAAAAACATAGAATATTGTATGATAAGTGAGCTTCAGTTTCTTGAAGGATTCAAAACAAGCTGAAAATTCCATCTTTTAATAACTGAGCTTTCTAACAAATTTGATAAAACAGAGGCAATAATTTAATTCTTAGTTCTCTATTTTAAATGCAAATAAAATTATCAGATCAACTTGAAAAATGGTCTTGAAGATCCACAGCCAAGAAAAATAGTCCTACATGTATACCTTTACAAAATACCATATGAAGAATACCATAAAAAGCCAGAACATAAATAAATATTTTTCTAGGCCAGATTCAAAGGCCTTCAGTTTACACAGAGATTGTTATTCATGCAACTGATAATTTGCATGGGTTCTTAACACAAGACAGGAGATTAATATATAAACTCTACATTAACAAGTCACTTATCAGCAGGTTCATTTGTTTAGAACTTTTACCATGGAAATAGCTCTAGCCGAATGGAAGAATTATTATTATAAAATATTATAAAAGCAGTTCTTTGAAAACAGTTTGGGAAACAAACAATATGACAAATTTTGCAGAATTGAGACTTTCATTGCCATAACTAGCACACAGGTTCTTCTTCTTCTTCCACATGTTTTAAAGAGATAACATGGACAACATTTATTATGGAAACTGGCGTGTCTAATGTTCCTAAAAGACATTTACAGTGCAATCACATGTCTAGTTGAAAGAAGCATTCTCCACTGTAAGAGAAACATATTAATCATATCATAGAGCTGCCTAACACAATGAAAGAAAAATAAATACATACCATCCCAATTTGAGCTCCCACTTAAGTCATGGCTATTAAAAATTATGCCAGATCTATCAGAAAAAAATAGAAATACTATCCTGAATTTATAATTCAAAATGCTATTTTTGTAGAGTCAATCAGGTACTCATTATCATAAAAGGCAATTAGAACAAACCCAAGTTACAATAGTTTTTTCATAGTACATTCACGACTATAATGAATCCCTGTTTGCAATAGATGTGATAAATGTAAATTCAATAAAGCCCATGACCCCACTTTTACTGTTTCTATAAAACATGATGAAAAGCTCGATATATCAGAAAAATAGTCTCTTTTCAGTGTTTGAACAAAAAGAGGAATAATCCTACAGTATGAGATGTAAAATTTTCCAGACTAGATTGCCTGCAATAAGTAACTGATATTTCAGAGAAGATAGATAGATCTGTTTCAGTATTTTATTTTAAAGCCTACATACATGTTTCTTAACTGAGTTTTACAGATAAGGAAAGGGAAATGTGCATAGATAATATACATATTTCAAAGGAGCTATTGTTACAGGGAAGATACAGATAAATATGCTGTAACACTGTCTTATGCAATGTTCTATATATAGTTTTCATTCAAAGTAACCTTTCTGCTTAGCAAAGAATTATAGGTGGACTACTACAACCACCAGTAACAATATACAGTAGAAAGAAGAACCAAATTTTAACATAGTAGGGGAAATTGCAGTATAATTAACCAAAATGTGAGAAATCATGGTGATCTTTGAAAACACATTTTGGAAGATTTATGCAGGAACAATTTAGAGGAGTCAAGAGAATGAGTAAGCAACACATGGAATACTCAAGGCTCAAGCTGAATTTTAGTAATGGGAAGAAAGACTACATTCTATTGTCTTAACACTTATAAACTGAGACATACACTCTGGATCAATAATCAAATGAGGTAGATAACACAAATTTGAGTCAATATAAGAATTCTAAATTTAAGTTCATGTCAGTATTATTCATAGCAACATTTTATATAAAGAATTGAGAGAAAAAAAAACAACAAGAATTTAGTAATATGTAGTATGAATTTTACTACAGAATTAATTGAAGTCAAATTTATGCACAAATTAGAAGATTATTTTTTGTTGCCTTCATTGTTGTACTTCAGGGGTTTTTTTAATTTTTAACTGTCATTTTCTATTTATAGATTCCATGTTAGTGATCTGGTTTGATCAAGTTCAGGTTTTTTGGGGCCTGTTAATAGTCTGAATATTCTCCTCTTCCACATCACATGCAACATCATTTTGTTATAATTTAATCCTAACTTGGATATAATCAAATATTAAATTCCACATTTAAAAATATAGAATTCCATTGTGCTGTAAATTTTAGATATTAAAATGACTAGACAACTAAACAACTAATGAACTTTCAATATTTCCTAGCTCATTCTCTGGGGGTTCATTTCATTCACATGGATCTGGAGAGCTGTACAGCCTGCTCACAGAGATGCTCTAAATTTTTACTTGAAAACTTGAAAAGGGTTTGTCTTCACAGTTCAGTTTATTTAGATTTGCTTTCTTCACATGGAAGAAAACTAAATTTGTCAGATCCATTTTGAAAGCTAGTTAAGCTTAAAATCAAAATACATTTTGGTTGAGAAGGAAGAGGTGAAGTTTCTGCACTTTTTATAAGAATATAAATTTTAGAAAGTTAAAAAAAAATGAAAAAACAAAGGAAAATAATCCAAGAAATATGAGCACTTAGTCCCTAGATTTCCTCAAACTTAACCTTATATGGAGTGCTCTCTCTTCAGTAGCACTCTGACCCCATAGCACTTTAACTTCCTTGTCTCTAGGGCAGCTAAAATATGGGGAGCTTTTCCTTATTTTGCACTTTCACCTCACTTTATCCAAGGTATAATCCTTACTGTGTTCCAGATTGTCTTCCTGGTCCCTATATTATACATTAATGCAGCTCCAGTAACACAGGGCACTGTTAACATCCTCATTCTTCATTCTTTGCTGATGTGTTACGAACTGCTGCTTTAGCAAGTAGAACCTTTGTTCTTCATGTGGGCTTCTCAAGGTGCACCTTCCCATTGTTTCCAATAATCACTACTTACTTTTCTACTTTAACAAGCATAAGATTTGATCCCTGTGTGCACCTCTTTCCAAAATCATAGTTTCTGGCTTACTTTGAGACTTTTACAAAAAACATAAATAATATTTCAATAAGAAATTAATGAACTGAGGGTATTTTTTTTCCAATTCTCCTCAACACCTTCTAGGAATTTGTACTATGAGGTTTATCTACATAAAATGTATCAGCAGCTGCTTCAGATCCTTGCTCCATCAGTCCTTGCAGGCTAAGTGATATTTTATGGATAAAAAATGTAAGCAGAGAGTTTGTTTTGTTGGTTTGCTTTGTTGGGATTTTTTTAAGGGAAAATAATAATCCATAACTGCAAACTATCTGGGATCTCATGAATTAATAGAAATACATTTTAAAAGTGACTTAAATTTTTTTATCAGTTTTATTTATTCCAATATTTGAGATAAAAAAAAACTTCCTTAACTTTCAAATTAAAACATTATGAAACTCAGAAAAAGCAGGAACAGAAATAGCTAGGGAAAACACTTAAAAAGTGGTTGAGTATTATTTATTTCTGACTTTTCTGTTCCCTATTGCTTCAGATGGCCATTGAAAATCACTTGCTACTGCAATAAAATATAAGGTGATGCTAAAGAAGGCATTAGATCTCTTTTTTAATTGTGTTCATTAAAATTAAAATTAAAAAGACAAAAGAAATATCCTTTGAACCCAAGCTATTACATCTGTCCAAGAAGGTGGAGAACAAACAGCTCACCTTGGTGCAGAAGCATCAGTAAAGCAACATGTGCTCTGCTGGAGCTCTGAAGCAAGGAGCAGTAAAAGAAGGCTTCTTTCTAGAGGGCACAGCACCACTAATTTTAAACATTCCCTTGAATGAAAAAGTTATGCATTTTATGCTAATTGATTCTGTTCAAGGAACAACTCAGTTATTAAAAGGATTAATAAAGAAGAAAATCAGGGGTTGGGGAGTAGCGTAAGTGGCTTTGTGAAAAGAAATAGTAAAATAACTGGAAAATGCGTCCCAATTCTCATTAGAAAGCTTTTCTTTCAGCTACTCTGGCTTGAGGGAGGGTATCCAATGGAAGAAAAGAAGATTAGTTTTTGTCACCTCACTGATCATGTCTGACAGACTAGTTTGTCAACACAAAATGGGAAATAGTGAACATTTTAAGGCTTATAACAACTTATAAATGACTGCTACAAACAGTCTTTCACTCTGAGGGAGCCGGGAGTTTAATCTCTTGTTGTGTACAAGTTTCTATTTTCATTCAATATCAGCATTTAAATTAAGCTATACCATAGCTGTTGTTATGACAAAAAAAAAATCAGTCCAGTTAGGCTTGCATAGTAAGTGTTAGTAAGCATATATCAGTATTAGTAAGTATACTGAAATATACTTTTGTGGACCTTGTAGCTTATAATACCCCATGGATCTGGACAGTTTTCCCACCCCAGGGACTATTGAAAAAATTCATCTCATAGTACTGGCATCTTTGCTATCCCTCTGGGATTTGGGAGAGCCCAGATCAAATTGTTTCTGTCACTCTCTAGCAGCATGATGGGATGCACTCACTGTCAGGTACTGGATGGTATCACCAACAGTCTCTTGCACTGCAGTTTCCCTGTCTGCCATTAAAACTTAAAAGGAGGCAGAGATATAGTCTTAGATACCATCACTTTTATCAGAGGCAGAGTGAGCTTCTGTGAGCTACTAAATTCTAACTCTTACATTTATAAAATACATTTCCAAAACAAGGGGAGGGAAAGAAGAGAGGAAGCTTCTTGTACAAATAATATGCTGCTTAAATATTGTTGACTTGATCCTATTTGTGTCTTGAGCATGCATCTCCTATTTGCTGGATAGGGAACTAACCATTAAACTAGTAATTACTGGAATGCTACCCTTTGACATTTAAACCAGAAAAATTTGATCCTGAACCTGAAAGGTCTTTCATTACTTGATTGCTTTGTGAAACTTCCACATTCAGGTTAAAAAAAAAAAAAAAAAAAAAAAAAAAAAAAAAAAAAATTAAATTTTGTAAGCCGGAGTTTTTTTA
>NDXB01000088.1:0-27324 GCA_002631895.1 Agapornis roseicollis
AGGTTCCTGAAGAGGCCAAAGTCTGCTCTCTTGAAGTCCAGGGCAGTGAGTTTGCTGCACACTTTTCTCACAGTCCTGAGGATCTTGAATTCTACCATCTCATGATCACTGCATCCAAGGCTGCCCTGGAGCGTCACATTTCCAATGAGCCGTTCCCTGTTGGTGAGCACAAGGTCAAGCAGGGTACCCCTCCTTGTCGGCTCCTCTATTACTTGCAGAAGGAAGTTGTCTTCTGCACA
Source organism: Agapornis roseicollis (assembly GCA_002631895.1). Classification (NCBI taxonomy): domain Eukaryota; kingdom Metazoa; phylum Chordata; class Aves; order Psittaciformes; family Psittacidae; genus Agapornis; species Agapornis roseicollis. The sequence continues at coordinate 240 of NDXB01000088.1, forward strand.
ATTGAGGAACCTCCTGGATTGCTTGTGCCAGGCCGTACCGTCACTCCAACAGATGCCTGGGTGGTTGAAGTCCCCCATGAGAACAAGGGCCTGTAAGCTTCAGGCTTTCGCTATTTCTCTGTGGAGCGTTTCATCAGCAGAGTCCTGTTGATCCGGCAGTCTGTAGCAGATCCCCACAGTTATGTCTCCCATCACTGTTCTCCCTTTAACCCTGACCCACAAACTCTCTGTTAGCTGCTCATCTGTCCCCAGAGAGAGTTCCATAGTCTCCAGCCTATCCCCAACATAAAGGGCAACACCCCCTCCCTGCCTAGCAGGTCTGTCTTTACTAAAAAAGCCTGTAACATTCCATTCCAACATTCCAGTCACAGGAGCCATCCCACCATGTTTCTGTGATTCCTGTTATATCATACCCCTGCAGATGGGCACACATCTAATTCCCCTTGTTTTTTTCCCATGCTATGGGCGTTTGTATAGAGACACCTGAGCCAAGCTCCAAATGAGGCCAGCTCATTGGCTGGAGCAGCTGGAATGTTGCTACATTGCTCCAAGCATTTTTTATAGGTGGTAGCAACCGACTGGGCGTGTTGGGATGGAACAACACCCCCGTCCCCCAACACATCTAGTTTAAAGCATCCTTGACCAGTCTGGCAAGCCTCTTACCAAGTCCACTCTTCCCCTTGTGTATCAGAGCCTGTCCACCATCTCCCAGTAGACCTGACCTACAAACTCAGGTCCCGTGTTCAAGGTACCCAAACCCTTGACCATGACCCCACTCCTGTAACCATTTATTAACCTGTCCAATCCTTCTAGCTTTTTTAAGGTCCTCCCTTGTATCCTGGAGAACGGATGAAAAAACAATCTGAGCTCCAGAGCCCCTAACCACCTCTCCCAGGGCTCTGTAATCCTTCTTTATGTCCCCCAGGCTACTACTATCTATGTCCCTAGCATCCACATGGATCACTAGACGCAGGTAATAGTCCATGGGACTTACCAGGGCAGGCAGCCTCTCCACAACATCCCTGATCTGTGCTCTGGGTAGGCAACACACCTCCCTCAAGACCAGATCAGGCCAACAGATGGGTGCCTCTGTGCCTTTCAAAGCAGAGTCCCCCACTACTAGGACCCACCACTTTTTCCTGACAGCACCAGTAGAGATCTTCTTTACCAGCGCCCCAGCCAGCTGTTCCCAATGCAAGCACGTTTCTGTATTAGCCCCCTGCAGGACCGCAAAGCGGTTCTGGGTGGGGACAACAGATGTAGGAGGAAGCCCCTTGCTTTTACCTGTCCTCTTCCTCCTTTTTTTGTTGGTTTTCTTCGTTACTAATTGCCATCCTCCCAGGTTAGCAGCCTCCTCGCTCCCTTCTTTCAAAGGGGAAACTTGAGGCCTCTGCACAGTTTGATGCTGGAGCAAACAGTCCTACTCCCTCTCAGCTTCCCTGACATCTCGCAGCCTATTAACTGCATCCTGCAGCTCAGCCACCTGCTGCAGCAGGACCTCCACCAGTGAGCACCAAGTGCAGCCCTGCCCATTCTGCCCTGCAGCCTCCTCTCTCACTGGCTCTGTCTGGGTGCCTACGCTGGCCACCGCCGATGCAGCNCACCGAGTGCAGCCCTGCCCATTCTGCCCTGCAGCCTCCTCTCTCACTGGCTCTGTCTGGGTGCCTACGCTGGCCACCGCCGATGCAGCCAGAGTAGAGCTCCCAGACCTTACCTTGCTCACACGGCGAGTGCTCACCATCCCCCTCGCCTGCCCGCGCAAACTGCCTCGACCTGCTCTGTTTGTCCACTCTGTTCGCCGCGCTCCCGGTTGCTCGCACTCCCTGGGCAGGTTTTTAACCACTCACAGCTGCCGCCGAGCCTCCTGGCTCCGCCCCCGGCGAGTCAGCTCCTTGTGTGAGCTGAGCTGCCGGCTCCCGGGCAAGTCCTATCGAGGACTTGAGGCTCCCTCGGTGGCTCTTGGCGCTCTGAGGTGAGGCTCCTGGACGCTGATCTCCCCCCACTCCACTCCGCTCCGGTGTTGCAGGCGTCCTCTCTCAGCCGCTCCTCTCAGCAATTGACCCATAATGGCCGCTGATGGCCGGTTTCACTCTGCCACCGAGCCTCCTGGCTTCGCCCCCGGAGAGTCAGATCCTCGCGTGAGCTGGGCTGCCGTCTTCCGGGCAAGTGCTAGCGAGGACTTGAGGCTCTCTCGGTGGCTCTTGGCGCAATAAGGTGAGGCTCCTGGACGCTGATCTCTCCCCACTCCTCTCCGGTGTTGCAGGCGGCCTCTCTCAAACTGCACAAAACCAGTTACAACTGGTGATCTTTTGGTGCATAGACATACCTCTTTCTGCAGAGCAAGAACTTTTCTAGGGCTTGGGAAACGCAGAGAAGGAAGTGATTGCAAGTACCTTGTCCATGCTGTACAGAAGCTTTTCACAGGGCTTGAAGAATTCTGATTCAGTGCAACTCTGAAAGAAAACATCAACAGAGAAACAAATATCCATTTAAACAAAATCGATAAAACAAACAAACAAAAGCCACCCAGAAGCCCCTAAGAAATCTCTACTCCAAAAAGACTTTGTTAACAAAGTGAGTTGGATGTTGGCAGGCCGGATGTGGGTAGCTTGAAGAGTAGTCTGCTGCCAGTTGTTGATTATATGATGAAGCTGATGGGAATATTGGCTGAGCTTCTGCCCTGATTATGTTCATTAGCATTCACACCATTCACTGGCCACCCTCTTGCACCAAAGAAATTTTCTGAGCTTGCTAATTTTCATGAAAGCAAGTGGGGTCACTTTCCACCTTTTTTCCTCATCTCGACAAGGCTCATCCCCTAGAGAGCTAAGAAGAAAGGCTCTTTCTTGTTGTCATCTGTGCAATTATCAGCTTTGAACACGATGGCAATTTGTTGTTGTTGTTTATTTCCTTTGTTATGCAAATGTACCAGCTCATTCTGTGAGTGCTTTTTTTTTTTTTCCCACACACAGCATAAAAAGGAATATTACACATTTAATTTCATGTTATCATTTGTTTCCCTTTGAGATTTCCTCCAGACATTTTTGGTGGTCTTCAGGCAAGTGGGAACTAAGCAGTGGCATTTTGAATTCTGACTTTGTCAATTCTGTTTACTTTTTATCATAAAGGGGTATTGTCAATAGGTCTTATGTGGCTCCTATAAAATGCATTTAAGAATTTAAATCTCCAGTAAAACACAGAATTTATGCTTCCTTTTATGATTTATGAGTAGAAGCCTAAATTCTGCTTTAATCAGTTTATGTGCTGCACGAGCCTTAAAGTTGTTAGTCCACAACTAAAGAGAATAAAATGAGGACTTCTCCAGGGCTTTAAGATACTGTATGTCTCTAGTTCTTACTGTGATCCAGCTCCCGTATGCATTCTATATTTCACCCTTGAGGAAGAAAAGCAGTATCTGAAATCAAAAAGAAAGAATCTCTTTTCTTTTTTGACCAGATAACCAAACCTCAACTGATTCACTCACAAATCCAAATGTCTCAAACACTTCTCTTACTGAACTGTTCAAACCTTACCAGTTTGTACAGCTGAGTTGGAAACTGGACAAACACAGACTTGTTTATTACTTTTCTTACCCATTTTCAGGCAAATTTAATAGTTACAACATCTTTTTTTAAAAAAAAAAAAAACGAAACATCAAGGTGAGAAATAACACTGGGAAGACTTATCTGTAGTAATGCATAGTATCAGTGAAAGAGACTGATGAGTATTTAGGTGCTTTCAGGTTTTTTGATTCGTTGCATTTCTTTCATCTGGATTTTAAGAAAGAGCAAGTGGAACAGGATGAAACTCTTACCTCGTCTAGCCAATTACTGGTAATTTGTACCTATCAGTAACTTCAGATTTGTATCTCTTGATTTACATATTTGGTAAGCTATTTGTTGAATGTCAGTTTAATTTGTCTTCCTTTTGGACTCACTGGAATAAATCTAAAAGACTTAAGATAAATGAGTGGCTCTGGAGTAACACTATCATAACAAAACTTAGAATATGCATAAGACACGCATAAAATCACCTATACCTCTAAGGAGTTAAATTATTAACCCAGTTATTTCCCACAACCTGATGTCTTTTGCTCTGATGTTATCATCATTGCAAGCAGAGGCAATCTCAGAGATTGTACATCAAAAATTGGATCCAGAAGTTATCTATTTATTACAGAATACTTTTTGCTGACAAACTCAGTTGCAGATGATTTTACGCCTGGTGAGTTTTAAAGGAGTTCTCACAGATCATTATTGAAGTTCTGAGGAATGAATATGAGAAAGGATGCATCAGAACGTGGCCAGTTTTAAAATATCTTTTACTATAAGTATTAGTACCATCTATTGATGAAAATTTTAGTGTGTATAGCAAGCTTTATCCTCACTAGATTTAGCAACATGCTATGCTGGAGTTGAAATAGGTTTCTTCGTGCAACTATGATGTATTCAGTTGACATACATAATACTCTGGTATGTCTCCCAAACTTAAATACATACAGTGGAATCATGTAGCAAGCTAGTCCCCTAAGTTCCTTTCAAAGTCTGCATTTCAGGTCCTTCTGAGAAACTTTTCAAAAACTGCATACGGAACTATAATGTGGGCAGTCAGGTACCTCTGTGTTATTTACTGCTGTCATGGTTTAAACCCAGCTAGGCAGTACGTTCACTCACTCCACCCCACCACCCCCCCCCCGGCCCTCCCCTCTTTCCTCCCCGCTCCCGGAGGAGTGGGAGGAAAGAAGAGCCAAAGAAATACGACCCCCACTGGTTCAGATAACAACAATCCAGTCACTAAGGTATAACACAAATCACTATTGCTATCACCAATAATAATAATAACAAGGAAAACAAGGGAAGAGGGTACGATACCACCTGCTGAAAACGAGCCCAACCGGGAAGTTCCCTCTCCTTCCGGGTAACACCCAGCTACCCCCCTGGGCATGACGTGCTATGGTATGGAATACCTCCTTGGTCAGTTTGGGTCCTGTCAGTACAGTCCTGTCCCTCCCTCCTCCCAGCTCCCCTCCTCCCCGGCAGAGCATGAGGCTCACAAAGTCCTTGGTCAGGGCAAACATTGCTCAGCAACAACCAAAAACATCGGCCTTATCAGCCTTGTTCCCGGGCTAAGTCAAAACACAGCTACTAAAGAGAAGAAAAACTGACTGCAACTGCTGAACCCAGGACAACTGCTAATTGCATCTTCCTGTTTGTGATTTATTCTTGGGAGTGATGAACAAATTCTATAGGAAAACAAGTCTTGTTTCACTCCCACCCTTTAATGAATTTCTTAAAGTGTTTTTTGGAGATTTTTTTACTGTGTTCTTCAGAAGAGGTGATAGAATTCAGAGGTTTACCTCTACCTTTCCATAAAGGACTACCAGTTCTGTGAATGTGGACAACAGAGGCCCCAAGGTATTCTCATTCCTGGTGCATGAATCAGGTTAAAAGCTTGTACTTCTAGGGAGATGAAAGCAAAGAGGGAGAACAGTGGCCATTCTAAATCCTTGAGGGGAGTTCATAATAAAGTTGTCTCATTAGAAGAGGGTAATGGGGAGCACACCTACAGTTTGACTAGCACAAGGTCTGAGCAGTTGTTGTTGTCAGTGGATTACAAGAGTGAAGCTGTGGACAGACTTCCACCTGAGGGACAGGTACCCCGAGCCACTCAACCTTTCATTAGCAGTAACAGATGGCAGAGTCTGTAGTCTTTCTGGATTTAAAAGGGAATTAGTGTTACTACATACAGCCAAATGGGCTGAATGTGTAATTCTGTTGTCTGCTGAAAATCTTTCACTGGGATCATGCCAAGGATGACTCTCACCAAAGTACAAAGCTTAAATAGATGCTAACTTACTGTGTCCACTGCTCTGTAGACCTAAGCCAGGCTTATCTCATACCTGCAGTGGAACAAGGATAGGCTTACTATTTCCAGGAGTCATGAAGGATTTTTCCCATTCCTTATTCCCAGTCATGTACTGATTACCAAAAATAGTTCTGACTTCTACCTTATTTTTAGGATGATGATTTTTCTAGCAACATAATCATGACTTCCCTGGTGAATCCTTGCTTTGGATCTATACACTCAGTCTTACAATTATGAGCACTATGATAAAATGTCTTCACAAAGGAGAAGCTATTTCCATAGTACCAGTCAGTATAATTTAGAGTTCAGTGTCCTTGCTGACAAGGTTTATAAAGATGACAGCTACAGGTCATCCTAAACTCTTGGATCAGAAGAAGCAGCTGCTTCTGAGAAGGGCCATTTTTTTTCTTGTATTATGTTCAGAGTGGTAAACAAAGCCTGTTTTGAAATATTCATGCCACTGGCCCACCTGGGGTATAAAAGATCGAGAAGATAAATAATGAGCTAATGTTTCACAAAATATATTCTCAGCCAGAAGCCACTATGGATCCTAGCGACTTCTTAAAAGTCTCAAAAAAATAATCCCCTTAAACTTCCTCCATCCATGGATAACAAGGGGTTTGCAGGAACACAGGATTTGGCTCAGTGTCCTAGGAGATAGTCACTAGACCTTTGACCCTGGAGATACCAGATTGTAATGAGATATACCCATGAAATATTTTCCAGATAGATCTTAGTTTTCACACAACCTTGAGCTGGCCAAGTGCAAGGCATCTCTAAGCTGAGTCATCTATGCAATCTACTTGCGTTAGTATGATACTGAGTTTGGCCTGTATTCCCTAATTTTCCATATAGCTGTTTATCTTGTAGAATCATAGAATCAGCTGAGTTGGAAAAAACCTTTAAGATCACCAAGTCCAACCATTACCCCTGCACTGCCAAATCTGCCACTAAACCATATCACTGAAGGCCTAATCTACATGGTTTTTGAACACTTCCAAGATGGAGATTCAACCACTGCCCTGAGCAGCCTGTTCTTGACCACCTGAAAGTGGTGAAAGTGAAGAAATTTTTCCTAATATCCAATCTAAACCTCCCCTGGGACTGCTTGAGGACATTCCTCTTATTCTATCACTTGTTCCTTGGGAGAAGAGATTGACCCCACCTCACTATAACCTCCTTTCAGGTAGTTGTAGAGAGCGATAATGTCCCCTCTGAGCCTTCTCTTTTCCAGTCTATGAATTGCTACATGGCTTTTGATTCAGAACTGGCATATAGGTTCTGCCTTAGAATATGGGCATGGAAATCATGTCTGCCATCAAAGTAGCACATAGGTATAAGAAAAGAAGAAATGCCCATTGAGGCAGACTAATTGTTCATCTATCTCATTGTTCACTTTGCAGCAGAAGCAGTAAGAGATGCTATTGAGGGAAAGCATGCAAAAACAGCCTCTCTCTGCAGACTATTCCTTTTGTACTCCCATGCCTCATCGTATTGGTCTTCATTTTACAGGCATACTATCTATGAACGTCTTGTCCCTTTATAAGCCAGCTGATATTGTCCTTGCACACAATCTCCTATGGTAGCAAGTTCCAGAAGTTCATCACTTACTGCATGAAGAAGCTTTTTCTTTTGTGTTTTTAAAACCAACCTACTGCTACTTTCATTGTTCCCTCACTTCTTTTATTGCACATGTTGAACAACATTTCCACATTCAGTTCATCCAGTGCTTTCACCTTTTGTAAATCTCACTGGTATCTTGCCTCAGATTGCTAAATTGTTCCAATCTTTCAATTTCCTTTCAGGAGGCAGCTGCCCATCACACTGGTCCTTGTGCTTGTCCTTCGTTGTATCTTTCCTAATTTTAGTATGCTTATCTTGAAGTGGAAAGCCAGAAAAGTACGCGGTGCTCAAGATGTGAGTGCACCAAACCTTTCTGGGGAGGCAAAATGGTGTATCCTGTCTCATTATCAACACCTTCATGATAGTCTCAAATATCTCATTGACTTTTTCACTGCACCTTGAGATAAAGATTTCAGGCACATGTCAAACAAAAAGCCAAGATTTCTTACCTGAATTATAACTGCCAATTTGGTGTTCAGTATTGTGAGCCATTAGTCATGGTTTAGGTAGTTTTTTTTTCTTAGCTGCATTAGCTTCAGTTTATCCACATTAGAGTTCACATGTCAACCATTTATATAGTTTTATGAGATTTCTCTGAAATTCCTTACCAAAATTAAAATATTTTGACTTTTCTATCATATCTACAAAGTTTCATATTCATCTGCTGCCATTTTTTCTTTTTTTTTTTTTCTCCAAGTCATGGACAAAGACATTGAGTAGGGATTGCTTCCAGGACCATTTCCTATTGACTTTTTCTCTTGAAAAATACATTCTCTTGAATCTAGCTTTTCTGTGTGTTTTCTGTCACCTTGCTAGAAGTCCAGTAGGTTACTGAGGTAGGGTTTCCCTTTAAAGGAGCCAAGCTGAGTATTTCCAGAAAGAAAGTATAATTAATGTTCTTTATGATTTTATTGCTTATTATAGTCTCTGTCATCTTACTGGGGATGGAAATCAGACTCACAAGTCTATAGTTTCCTAGATTCTCCCTGGAGTTCTATCCAATCTGAATGAGATCAATCTTTGATTACAAGTTATAGCCTGTCAGTATTGGTTTTGATGTCTGGTTTAAGAATCTCCTCTTGTGGACTTTCTTGCAGTTAGCAACAGAACTAGACTGAGAGAAACGTGCTTACATTTGGAGAAAACTGTCATTTCACTCTTCCCCATTTTTTTTTTGAACGAGTGAAATAATACACTAGCACTGACTTTATCATTAAAATAGAGTCAAACAAAGCTAGCCTTGTGATATGTAAAAGGAGAAGAGGGGGAAGGGAACACTACAAAAAATTTGCAAAAACTCCACTCTTGCTACAGTAGGAGCAAGAACTTGCTCCCAGGGATTTTTTGTTGACTTTGTAGAATAAGAGTATCATTCTTTATTCTGTTTCTGCTTTGGAACTAGCATATCTAGAACTTTCAGACTCTCAACACAAGACTGTCTCTGTAATAAGCAGATGTGAAATATGAATGAGTCTTTTCAATTGATTACTACTACAGTGATGAAGAGCTAGGCCAGTCCAGCAAGACTGAGATGTACCAGTCCCCTCTTATGTGTCTCATCTTGCTGATTCAAATGTCTCTGTAGTCAGGGTTGTTTGAACAGAATCAAATTTACTTGTAATGAAACATATAGTGATTCTCCTTTTTTTTTTTTTCCTTTTCCTCTTGTCTCCACATTAATTTCCACAAAAAATCACGTCCGATCTTATAATGAGCTAAGCAACTGTTTCTCATTTACAACAAATTTTACTGCTCCTCAGCTTAAAGGCATGGCCACATTGATATTATCGAAGGTTCTCCTCACAATAAAATCTTCAGTGATTCCTCATCCGTTTCATAAAACTTTCAGTACCAAATTACTCAAAGAATACATGAATAAGGAATACTTTCTACCAATTTTTTAGAATTGTTTCTAGAACATCATAGACCCAAACAATGAAATACAAATTGCCCACAAAGCTATAAAGCTATATTTGTTCTTTTTCTTGTTTTGTTTTGGGTTTTGGGTTTTTTTTGTTTTTGTCCTGTAACCTGTGTCCTTTCTAAAGCAGCTGGTTTGGATTTCTCATTTTCTATAGCCCCTCTCTGTCTGTCCATCACTCAGTATGTGTCTTTGCCAGCCAGCTCATTCTAGTTTCTGAAACTCTCCCTGTCCTGCCCTCAAACCCCTGCTGTGATATTTCCATATGTATGAAAGATAACTTTATTCCTATGGTTTCTCTCTTTCTTGTGCTTTTTGAGAATGTGGACTAGGAACTTTTTTCCTTATTGAGGGACAAAGAAGCTTTTAAAACACTGTGAAATGTTTCTAAATGAGCCAACACTTTTATGCTCAAATACTTGAGAAATGTGAGGAAAGATAGGAGGAAATCCCATATGGTCACAGTCTAGAAAAAAAATGTCATCATATGTGAAAATGTCTCACCATGTCCTTGGTTCATGTCAAGGTCAGTAAAGACAACTGATATCGTGTAGTTAGATTTCGGTTCATGAAAGGCTATAGAGGTTGGCTCCTGCAGCAGGCGGACAACCCATGTGGAACAGTTTGCACATTTAGGAATTGTTTCATCACTGTGCAGATGATCATCAATGGTTATAGTCACAGATGACTTTCTTCTCCTTTTTCCAGAAGGTGTATCTATGTTAAGTAAAATGAGTTTTATTCTTGAAGCCAAGTGTGAGATGTGTTACTTATAGACAGAGTCGTCTTGCACCTTTGAATTTCCTGTTTAAGCTGGAAGGGAACATTGCCAGGAACCCTGGCACCTTATGCTTGTAATTTTTTATAACCACCCACCTTCAAACCTTACACTTCCATTCTCTTCTGCTTTTCCTAATATTAAACCTCTCTTTGCTATGATAAAAAGAAAATATATAAGAAACAAGCATTTCCATTATTGTTAACAGTATGATGACCTGTCCTCTGACATTCAAGATCAAGACAATATGCTGTGGGTTGCAGAATCTTCTCAAACATCACCAGCCATTCATCATCTGTCTTGTGGCAGAAGCACTGGCATGAATCTCCACAGATGGCTGAATGTGGTGCAGTATTCAGTTATGTTGGGTCTTAAATTGGTTTTCAACACATCTCTGTGAGTCATGGGCAGCTGGAGAATCAAAAGTTTCTGTTGAAGACACCAAGGCAAAGAAACCTGAGTTTCACATCTTTTTTTTTTTTTTTTTTTTTTTTTTTTTTTTTTTTTTTTTTTTTTTTTTTTTTTTTTTTTTTTTTTTTTTTTTTTTTTTTTTTTTTTTTTTTTTTTTTTCCCATTATTTGTTCACTGGAGGTCTAAATTCAGCAGAGACCTGAGTTCTCTAAATTACAGCTTAAGACATATTTGGAAATTGTTTACACTACCTCCCTCATGGCCCTTTCTGGGACTAGAAGGAACTTGGTTGCCAACATTGGTACCTGATTTGCTCAGGGTGGAAATTAAAATCTTGTGAAGCTGCCACAGTGGGAGACATTTGTCAGTGAAAATACAGTATGAGAATATAACATTTTGCTATTCCTGGACACATAGCCCCACTCAGCTGTCACAAGAGTAACCAGTGCAATGAAGTGAAATTCACATCTCTCAGCATAAGCTGAATAATGAGAGAGCAGTTTCCTGTGAATTCTTTACACTGAGCTAGGTTTGACCTGTCAGAACTCACATGGTACTTACAGTTCAGCTGAGTTCACCTGGCTTTCCAGTGCTGAGACACTTCCTAGAATATGACAGGAACTTTCACAATCACAGCCCAGCTTTAGACTTTTCCCTGTGGATGTCTGTCAACTCTCTCTGTGGCCATGCAGGCTCTGTTTAAGACCTTAGTAGTCATTACAGTGTTAATGATAATTTTGACCTTTCTTAAGTTATTTGTTCTCCCTTTCAGAGTTTTCCAATTTTGCTGTAGTGGTCACTCTTTTGATTTAATGATACTAATGGTGTGAAATGCTTCAGTTCCCTAGGGATGTGTTCTTTTGAGAGTAATGCAAAAACAAGGTTTTTCAGCAAATCCTTCATTGTTGAAATAGATACAAAATTCCAAACTTTGCCCAGAGGAACTGTCAATATGACAATTTTCACTTCCCCTACAACTCATGAAGAAGGTGTCTTCTTTATGCAGTTGATGGCTAGAGGAGATGTGATTTTTGTGTGTATTTTCTCTGCCAAATATACAGAGGTAGACAGTCCTTATAGCAGAAAAGACAGTGGCATATAAGCAATGCAGTGAGGAAGGTGATCAGGAAGTGACAAGTGTATGGACTTTTCTTAAGTTTCTGTCTTACTTGTCAAAATATGTGAGAAGAAATGAAATGCAATTGTGGCTGAGCCTCAAGTAACTTAGGAGAAGATGGTAGCAGCTCCAAGCATTTTTAATAGTTTGGATTTTTACAGCTGGGACAAAGACCCAGTCAGGATGAAGTTTCTGAGATTTTCAGCATTTCAAATTTCTCATCAAGGTGAAAGCAATGTGAAAGCAGTGAATTCCCTTGGTGTTCAGGCACTTGGATGCAAAGAATAGTCAGGAGGGGCAAAGCTGATCCCCCAAAATTATGTATAATAGAAAGCAAGAGGAAATGTTGAAAAGTCAGAGCTAGTAAAGGGACCTCAGAGCTAAGTATGAAAGTGCTTCTTGTGAGTGTGAAACAAAGGTCACCACTGATATTCTTTAGATTAAGACTTTTTCTTCTTTCTTAACCAACCCTAGATCTTCCTACTTTGCTCCCTTATCTACTGCTTAAAATTTCTCTTGGGAAACTACTTCCTCAGCTGCAGAGATGCTAGAAGAGCACAGCTGGGTGAGAAAGAATGGAAAGGCAGGAAGAATAAAGGCTGTAATTTTCCAGTCTTTTCTTCCATCACCTCTATACTCCTTTCTTTAGGTCTAGTGATAGGTGTGCTAAGCCTTATGTAGGACAGCCTCTTAGAAATCAAAAGGATGTTGCCCATTTACAGCAGTGCAAACGCAATGAATATCTGCTCCCATTCACCCAGTTTTTCTAGGAGTTCATGTTTTCGCTATTAGCTTTCAAGAGAAATGCAGAAGTGGATGTGTCACAGAAAATACTGAGTCTCAGACTTCTTTGCCTCATATCCTACTCCTGTGTGAAACAGAGGGTCAGTGATAAAAGGGTAATGATGATCAACTTCAATTGGGATACATGGGATGGGATAAGGAACTGAACCTTCTGTTAATTTGAGGAAAAATTGCAAGGCCTCACCTAGCAAAGCTATCTATTTTACTGACACCAGTAGGTACCCCATATGTTAGGATCTTAGATTTTCAGAGAAGACCAGATACCTCTCAAGCCTTAAAACAATCTTCTTCATGTAGCAAAAAATTGGATGGCAACTTTAAGCATTCACATCCACCCTGAGAGTGTCCCAATGTTTTCTGACAGCTGACAAACTAAAAAGGACGAGGCTGTCAAAAGCAAAGAATGGGTCCCCTTCTTTTGGCTGCTGTCCCTCTGGTCTATTCAATTAGGATTGATCAAGCTGTGTCAAAGGTCCCTCCTCAGTTTCAGCTCTCACCGAGAGCTTTCATGATGACTAATGATAGGCTATCCTTAAAAAGAAAAGGGAAAGAAACAGAAAGGATAATACGAGGTTTTCTTTTTGTTGTTGTTGTTGATTTTTTCTTCTATCGTTATGTTCCAATTAGGCACATTACCTTTATGACCTACTAAGTGAAATTCATGTAATTGACATTGTTGAATGATACATCAGCCCCCTTCTGCCTTACAACATCTGCTCCTCAAAGAACAAACATCACTTACTCAAGCAAATAGTGTTTAACCATGTTTTTGTGAAAGAACTGAATGAAGGAGAAATGTTTTTCTTCCTCTGGAAGATATCTAAAATATTTGAATTCAAATGTGGGTAGTAAAAGGAAACCGGGTAGCAATGCTGATAAAAAAGTGTATATTTCTTGGGTATCTTGCATAAATTTAAAAATAGCTGGGTTTCTTGCTTCCATCTCTGATACTAGAATTGAGTGAGTAGTAGATGACCCAATCATCCTCTGGTAGTTCCCAGACCTCTTCAGGTCATTCCTAAAGGCAATATTTCTACTCTGTTTGGATGTTTAATACTAACATTTAGGTACCATTTCTACTTGAAGACATATGCTATAATTTTCTTTGGAAGTATCTCTGAATTTGTTTAGAACATGGCAACCATTTCCAGATTTTTGTTGTCTGTCAATCATAAAATTGTATGTGATGTGTAAACAGACATTTCCCAGTTGTTAAATTAGACCTGCACCAGAAAGACAGAATGATCTATGCCAAAGAGTTTAGACAAAGATGATGGGATGATATCATGAGCAGAGTCTGAATTTAGTAAGGTAATTGTTATTATTGAAATAGCAATGTAAAAATTGTATCTATCTCATTACCCTACAAACTAGATAAGGACAGCAAAGGCTTCAAGCAAATATCAGTTATGTATAGAATTTAAGTCTCTATCTAGTTGTAAATCCCTTATTTACTTTAAAGGGTTAATTTTCTTTTAAAGCTAAAATAAATGAAAGAAACAAATCTGAAGAGATTTGAAAAGTAAATAAAGCCCGTGAGCCAGATTCTGTTACAGTAACACAGGTCTAGGTATTTTCCTTTAAAAAATCACACAGAACTTGATTTTCCCTACCCCATATTCTGTCTAGAATAAATCCTTGGCAATTTCTGCTTGGTCTTAAGAATGAATTATTAGCCTGAGCATATGAGTGAGTTCCAGTCACAACATGCCAGAAGTTAATCAGGAATGAGTATCGCTGCTCTAAAGATGACTGAGCTATTCCTTGCATCCTGCCACTTAAATTGTTCTTTAGGATTGGATAAACCCGTGAATTTCTTACCATGGCCAATTTTAAATGGCAGTGACAATTTTTTTGTGAAATTCAGGTGTTTCATTTCACAGCGGATTATGCCACTTGCTGTTAGTAATTTGTGCCTTCTCTGACCTCAAAGAAGAATTCATCATTATTGCCTGAAAGTTTTATCTGATTTACCAGTCTTTTCGTAATACTTAGTATCTTTCTAAAAGGACAAAAGGTGATTGACTTCCATCTTCCAATAAAACTCACTGGCAGCCCTCTCTCTGCCTTTTCTTGGGGCCATTGAAAATATGCTCTTGGAAACGCAAAAAATCCACTAATGTTGGAAACATAAGTGAAATGAAAATAATGAGGTTGTGCAGTATTCTGATTCTGTAACAACATGACATTACGTTTATCTGGAGGCTTTGTACTGAACAGTCTTAAAGCATGAGTAAAAGACCACAACCTTAGTCATCATAGATTTGAAGCATGAACTATTATAATGGTTCAATCCATGAGAAACTGAGGCAGACATAGACTGAATTAATCCAAGTTCACAGACAGTAAGGAAGGGACCTGATAATTTTGATAATCAAAGGCTACAAGGATCATGTGCAGAGAGGTCCTGGAAAGGTGAGGGGGAGAGACAGCTATCTAATTACTTACACAGATCATCACTTAAAGCACTTATTATAATTGCAACTAGCCCCCCAGAAGTCATAAGAACCACTGTCAGCAAGAAGATGTCATTACTGTGCATAAGAAAAGACCCTGTCTCACAGACCTTCCAGTCTTAATCACTGGCTCCTGATGTTGAAACATAGCTCACTAAATGTATGGCACTAAAACAAAATCACGGAATCCGAGTTAATGAGATTTTCTGCCATTAATAACATTAATTCCTTAAAGAAACAAACCTGACAGCCCCACCAACAGGAGCTGAGGAGGTGGTGTTGCAAGGCAAGCAGGTTTTGGGAGTAGTACAGGTCAGGGAGTATGGGAAAGGAAGAGGAGGAGAAGATGGTGGCAGGGAAGTCCAAGTTAGAGAAAAGTGAAGAACAACATGTCCAAATGCACAAACAGACAAGGAGTGGGAGGGAAAGTAGAAACAGAGGGGAAGGAGTAGAGCACAACTACATGATCACAAGCAACATTTTTGCCACTGAAAAAGTCACGACCACCTTGGTGATGCAGCGTCCAGCCAGCAAGTCTATTATTGCACAGTAGTCACCGACTGAAAGGTCCAAGGTGAAGGCATGTGCACAAACTTGTGATGACTCAATACATAATGCACTGACTTGTTAGCTCATATGACCCATGTGTCCAGCCCTCAGAAAGAAGAAAATACTAAGCAATAAAAGACTCTTTAATCTAAGGGACCAAGCATTGCAGAAAATAAAGATCAGAAGTTGAAATTAAACAACTGGATATTTGTTTTTAAACAGTGAGTACAATGGCTGTTGAAAAGCAAGTGGCATATATATCATTAGTTTGTGGTCTGCCTTTAAAAAAAATAAAAAAAGATTAAAGGACTCTTTTGGAAGATAAATTTCAACGTAAAAAGTCATTGTACTTAATAAAAGCTAATGGGAAAACTCAGCGCCCTGATGTATATAGAAGGTCAGACAAAAGCAGTGATGGAGAACTGTTGGCATTGGTGCTGTGTCTGGCACTGGTGGAGACATGGACTGACACCAATTGGTCTGTGATGTTATATTTTAAGTAAATTTGACAAGAGGTGCCTGAAAACCTTGCAGTGGCAGTTGAAGGAGCTAGAGTTCTTCTGAGTTTCTGAATGAATGCATTTACTTTCTAAAAACATAAATATGGGTTTTTGGTCAGAGTTCTTTTGGAATGATGTAGGAAGAGCAGCACATCTTAACAACAGTTCAACATCTTGTAAATCAATGTCCAAGCCCAGTTCTTTTACAGTTATAGAGGAGACATCATATCTGAAGATTTAATTAATATTCATGTCTCTGAAGCATGACAATCTAGAAAAATCATTTCTAGCTATAAACACTATTGTGAGCTAGCTCTAGGGTTCACTTTTCCTTAATAAATAAATAAAGAAAAGGACACTGGCTAGGCTTAGATTTTCTGTGTGTCATGGATTTGCACTCTGAATGCCAAATGCCTCTAAAATATACATCAGGAAACTGAAGAACTGTTAAGCTTTCTAGTCTTTACTGTTGAGAATCACCTTTTCATCACACGCAGAGAAACTAATTCTCATCTCTTCTCCCTCCAGAAATTAGACTGTACAGTGGAAAGCCTCCAAGTCTCTGCTGTTTAATGGCAAATTGGTTTGGGGCACCAGCAGTACTAGTTCTAAAATCATTAAGTGAGCTGCCACCAATACATCTTTCACATTCAAGCTGGAGACAAATGGATGGTGAGATTGTCAAAGATTGGCTTCAGTTACCAATGAATCCTATCCATTTCTTTTTCTTTCTTTCTCTTTCTTTCTTTCTTTCTTTCTTTCTTTCCTTCCTTCCTTCCTTTCTTTTTTTCCTTCCTTTCCTTTCCTTTCCTTTCCTTTCCTTTCTTCCTTCTTGCTGTCTTTCTTGCTGTATTTCTTGCTGTCTTTCTTTCTTTATTGCAAAATACCATTACTCAATTCAGGGGCAATGTATTTTTCCAGGTGAAAAACAAAGGATAATGGGAGAACGCAGAGAATAATTTTGCTTTCTAAAACAATCCGCTTAGAATCATAGAATAGTTACAGTTGGAAAGGACCTCAAGATCATCTGGTTCCAACCCCCCTGCCATAAGCAGGGACACCTCACACTAAACCATGCCATCCAACCTGGCCTTGAACACTGCCAGGGATGGAGCACTCACAACCTCCCTGGCCAAGCCATTCCAGCATCTCACCACCCTAACAGGAAAGAATTTCTTCCTTAGATCCAATCTAAACCTCTCCTGTTTAAGTTTGAACCCATTGCCACTTCCTGTCCTGTCACTACAGTCCCTAATGAAGAGTCCCTCCCCAGCATCCCTATAGGCCCCTTTCATATATTCAGAGGCTGCTATGAGGTCTCCACACAGCCTTCTCTTCCCCATGCTGAACAGCCCCAACTCTCTCAGCCTGCCTTCGTATGGGAGATGCTCCAGTCCCCTGATCAACTTCGTGGCCCTCCTCTGGACTTGTTCCAACAGCTCCATGTCCTTTTTATGTTGAGGACACCAGAACTGCACACAATACTCCAGGTGAGGTCTGACGAGAGCAGAGTAGAAGGGCAGGATCNTTGTTCCAACCATGTCCTTTTTATGTTGAGGACACCAGAACTGCACACAATACTCCAGGTGAGGTCTGACGAGAGCAGAGTAGAAGGGCAGGATCCCTCCTTCAACCTGCTGATCACGTTCCTTTTGGTGCAGCCCAGGATACCGTTGAACAGTGGACTGCCATATCCATGCTGCCTCTGCAGCTGACAGAAGATGGTAGATTCTCTCTTTCTATTTGAAAGTCATATACCTAACTTTACCTGGGTTTCAAAGGCATCATCAATTTTAGGATGGAAAAAGTGTCCTTCATGGAAGTACAGATGACTTTTTATTGATTACAGTGTTAGCTTAAATGACTAGCTTAAAGGGTAGGCTTAAAATCTGGATAGCTTAGATGACAGACTCTTCCCTCTCTTCTCTTGTAAGAAAAAAAAGCAACCTCCTCAGTTTGGATTAACCCCCAACCCTGGGATATTCATATCAAGAAAGTCATTGGTGATTTTATGTGAAAAATAACTTTACCAATGGCATTTTACTTCCCAATGAGGGAATATCATAGCCAAACATATGGGTGAAATTGCCACCATGCATGAGTCACAGATGTAGAAGATAAATATCTGAGACTGTCAACAGAGTGATCATTTCATGTCCTTACAGATATTAACTCCCACTATAGTTAAAGTTATTGCCTGTGCAGAATGACTACAGAAACACTGTTTATTGGCAAGAAGCATGTGGAAAGTCTGAGTCATTGTACAGATTCCTGACATATGTAGGGTCCATGAGGGATGGCAGAGTTATAAAAGATGATGCCCCTCCAGCACAAGACATATTTTATGCCACACATTGCAGATCACAGGTTCTCAGCAACATCCAGAAGTCTTTGATGGTGATTTGTGACTTGATTGAAAGGGTTTCTTATTTACTGCAGCAAAAAGTTTCTCAGGCTTCTCTAAACTTCTCTAAACAACCTAAGTTGTTTCAAAGAAGTATCTATTTTTCAGGTATATAACATTAAACTGACAGGTGTTTTTCTGTGTGATCTTTTCTTGTAAGACTTTCGGATATTTAATATTTGCTCCACATAGTTTTATTCTGTTTTATTTTATTGCTGACTGTTGGACTGAATGATAATAAGCATCCGTTCCAACCTAAATTATTCTATGATTTTATTTTAATACTGCTCTTATAATTAATTGCAAAACTATGTTTTTAGAGTGCACACTCACCTCTTCCTTCTTCAGCCAACCCAACCTATGCCAGGGAAACAAGTGACTTTTCTTTTACAAGAAGATAAAATTACGATAGATGAAATACAAGAAATAATTTAATTAGTGTCATAACAGCAGAGTAGATTTCAATTAGAAAAATATATTTCCATTGTAATAAAGCTCTGGCCATAAATTTCAGAAATCATGCATTTTTTGTAGCATTATATTTCTTTGCTCATTGAATGTCTGTCACTGGGAACCTGATTATGACTGTAGAAATGAAAGGTCTCCTTTCACAGAAGAGCAAAGGGAGGGAAAAAAAAAGTCCTGTGAATGGGATAACGTTTTTAGCAATGAAGTTAAAAGGTAAATGATTCCTTGGCTCCCCAAGTATGCGACTGTTAAGTCAAGGTGGTTTGACACTCAAAGAGCAAAGCATAATTCTATCCTACCTGCAGTACAGTGCATCTGTGCCATCCTAACTAGATGAAAGCATTTCCTCCCATAATCCGAAAAGGAGGAAGAGGCCTGAGATTAATAAATTTTGAAGGCGCTGAATATGAATTTCTTTAGATCATTGCTTACATATAACAAAGCAGTGTTCATGGCTTTATGCTGAAGGTTATCAGTATCACGCAGTACACAGTAAGGTTCCTATTATTACCTGGTTTTATCTGTCTGAGAAATAAGAAGAGGAATGATTTCTTTTTTTCCTGATGGTAACATGGTGTTCTACACATAATCCAAAATCCAAGAGAGATTGGTAGTAAGAGTGGACTAAGCTGCAGTGTTCCAGACTTACCTTTAGTGAAGTCTTAAAAAAAGCCTTTTACAACTGATTGTGTGCACATACATGTGCATTTTGAGACATTAATATCCTAGCAGTTAATTACAGTGTCAGCTGATCATGGAAAATTAATTATAGTCAAAGATCTCTGACCTGAGTGGCAAGAAAAAAAAAAAAAAAAACAAAACAGCTAGACATTTTCTTAGTGTTTTACTTCTTCATACTAGAGCGCTTTTACAAACAGGAAACCAGTTTAAATTTCTTTAGGCAGCAGCCAAGTCCGCATGTATTGGGGTGGGCCAATATATTCCACACAATTATTCAACAACTTTTTTCCCCTTGTCTTGCTGTTCCTTTCTCAAATTCTTCCACTGTAAAGCAAAAAAAAAATAAAAGTGTATTTGTGATGTTTTGGTCCTATTTCATTATCTAAGATAGGAATTATTTATAGAGTTTTGTCACATTCAGATGGCCTATATGGAGCTAGTATTCTGGGTAGCTACAGGGAGAGGACCTGGAAGGACTATACCCCGTTTCTTTCACACTGTTGCAACTGCACAAGCACACCATGCAGCCCTGGCATTGCTAGGAATGAGTGTTGTTAGTACCACTTATTAGTGTTTATTATCATAACTGCTCATTGTATTGCCCATTATGTTAATGAATTAGAACAACAGACCTAAATGTTTGTTGTTGTATAAAGCTCATTAGTCTCTGAAAGGAACTCAATGCAACATGAAGGTTGAGGAGCTGGATTGCAGGAATATTACCAATTAAGTCCTATATGAACATGCAATTAGGTAGGATGACATGCTTGATTTACGTTGCTTTATGGCTAAGCTGGATAAACAGCATATCACTGAGCACTAGCAACCTGCTCCCTCTTTTCTCATCCCCACCCTGCTGGAACCTATTCTAATGTTTCCAGTGGGAATGCAGCACACAATAGTGGTTGGACAAGGTGATTGGTGCCATCCTGATGCACATTTAACTCTCTGCTGAGCTAAAAGAATTGGTTCATGTTAGCAGCATGTGTTCATGTTATGGCACTTGTTAGCTTAGTTGCTCAAGCCCTTCTCACTGATTTTTAGTCTTCATGGGGTATCTTTCTTGAGTACTCATGTAAGTCAGCAGTTATGACCGGTTTACAAAAGGCTTTACATTGCCTCATGTTTCTTCAAATAGAGAATTGGACTTAATTTAGATTTCTACATCAGTCCTTGTCTTCTCTGACAACACATGCAATTATTTGAGTCTGCTATGCTGCACATAATACGGTATACATACAGCAGAGTGTACCATTGGTCGTGGTTCTTGTGTAACACCACTCTTCCTCAACCATTTTTTGTCCTAAATATATGTTTACATCATGACATACATTTATGAGAACTGAGGGGAGGTGCAATTAAAAGGCACTTTCAAAAGTTTTCACCTCCAGCTTCTCAGCCATAAATTGTTACTTCCCAACTGAGACTTGGTAACTGGTCATATGAGCGCTGCTAATTGTTTCAGAGCAAGGTGAAACTTCAGTAATGAATTAAACCATGGAATCAGCAACCATTAAATAACGATATGTTGATTTATTTTCTTGTGGGTTTTTTTGTTTGGTTGGTTGGTTGGTTGTTTTTTTTAGTGTAAGGCATTTTATTTCCAAAATTAGAGGTTACATGCCCAAGCAGAAACCCAACAGGAACCAATAGGCTGCCACGGAAAGACACGCACAGCTGATCAGCAGTATCTTGCTGCTGTGTGAGGCACCTGTCTCTCACAAACGTGTCTTTCAAAAAACCACATCTCCCCACTCTTCTCTGACTCAATGCCATCTTTGGCACCTGCACAATCAGTTGTTGACCTGTGTTTTCAATGACACCATTTGGCATTGAAAGAAAGCAGGAGAGATGGTAAGGTACAACTGAGAGACAATTTAAAGTGCTGTCTCTTAATGCCTGAAATGCTGCACAGAGAAAACCTGAATACTGGAGCTATACAGATGGGTTAAGATTACATCACTTCTTCTTAGCTGATGTGAGCAAACAAGGTGTTGCTTCATTGGATATTTGTTGTGTGGATATTCAGTGCCTTAGAAATCTAGTTTGCTCTTGGCATTTTATTGACCAGAACAATATAAACATGAGGCATCTTTGGGTATGCGAGTAGGTGATTACACACTTTTTGCACTTAACTCTTCCTGTGTACAGGAGATGCAGTAGTAATGCATCTTTTGTTGTTTCAGGCATGTAGTGGGTTTTAACATGTTATCTGTTTGTTAAAGTTGAGATAGAAATGTCAAAATCCTGTCCTGTCCTAAATCATTGATAAGTATTACAGCTCTCTCATAGTCTTTTCCCTTATTCAGCAGGGAAAAATGTGCAACTTCCCCCCTTGCATTGCTTTAAAGTGCAAGGTTTTGACATTTCTGCTGGAAGAATAACAACAAGAAACTTGGATTCATAAATGGAGAAAAGAGTGTGCTTTAGAAACAGAGGTAGAAAGCAGCTTGGAAATTGAGTGAGCACTTTAAAAGAAACCTGAAAGGCACAGTATGTCAGTTTTGAATGGAAGGAAGATGTGATTATTAAGGAGATATCAGAAGTATGTTTCATTTGGGGGAAAAAAGAAAACAACGCCTTAAAGGCTAGAAGGAGGAGACTAGGAATATTGCTGGGGGCATTTCTAGGGTTTTTTTCTGCTGTTATACCTTTCGTTTTCCCGAATATCTTATGTTGAGCATGTCCTTGTTGATGAACGGTTTGGGATGATCAGTTTGGAGACTGGTTTTCTCTCCAGGCTGTGCTTTTCCAGGCCTCATTCAAAACATCTCAGGTCCATCCTGAAGCACCTATCTTCAACAATATCATCATCTAGTTGTTTTCTCTCCCACAGTCCTCATGCAGCTGTAAGTGATATGAATTGTTAGAAGTTCCATTCTCTAATGGAGAGCACTCCATTAGAACTTGTGCCAACTTTACTCCAGATAAGTCCCCTTAATATTCCTCTAGGCTATGTTTGTCCCTTTTAGCTTTATTCAAACAAGTAATGAATGGTCACAAGCTTTGTAACAAGTGTAAAATATTCCAAAATCTCCTGCATATTCCTCCATTTTACAGAAAGTTTTCTAATGCAAGACAGATATAGCGACATTGTTCTCTGACTGTTCATGCAATAGAGGTGATGAAAGGTGAGAGAAATAGTTATTAGTGGAAATGAAGAAAGATCTCTTTTTCTTTTAATTTATTGTGTTTTCCATCTCCACAGAGGCTTTGTGGAAGGGTCTGTAGATGCTAGATCAACTCTTCTATTCCATCTGCCTGCACTGCTTTCCCTTGATTGAATGGAATAAAGGTGTGAAACATCTAATATAGGCTGATGAAAGTGGAGGTGGCACTCCACAGCAATGGACTAGAGCTGGAAGGTCTGATTTTTTAAGCTTGTCCAAGAATATCATTCCATTTTGTCTCATTTTTAAACTTAAGTTTGAAAGATGGGGAAAAGGCAAAAAGGAAGGGGCAAAATCCTTAAGGGCTAACTCTGAAAAAGTGATCTTCACAAGCATAAACTCTGTGGTGATCATTTACTGTTAGCCAAGTTTAGAAATCAAAATTTGTTTTCTACCTGCTGCATGTAGATAAAGAAAGAGAAAACCTTAAAAGTAAAAAATTATCCTCCACCCCTGGTGCTTCTGAACAACAGCACAGCATGGCTCTGAAACTTATAATAGGAAGGGTATTTACCTGATTCAGCTCATCTGAATTTGGGATCAGCATATCTGTCATGCACCTTTGATTTCAGACATCATTCATGATTCATGGGAGGTTGCTATGAAATATTTTGAACCTGTTTTTTGTAAACTGTAATTTTTTATCATCTTTTCATTGAAGTTGTCAGTTACTTGATTCATTTGCAAACTTTAGATTTTACTATTTTGCCACACTAAATATCCTAAACCAAATGCTGTTCCACAAGAACATCTGTGTTTAAAGAGCTGTCCCCAGTTTTCTAGCACAAGGGCTGTAAGACCAATTTGGACTGGATTTAAGCTATCTGCAAAGTATGGATAATGATCATGGGGAGGACAAGCAACATAATCACTGCCATGTGCTTCCTAGCAAATTTGATGTGAAGAAGTGAATGAACAAGGGTGTCAAGAGAGTCTGGAATAGGACTTCCCATTTCCCAGAGATCAGGATCCCAGATGGACTTGTGGCTTAGCCTCAACACACCTAGCTTTAGACAATTACCTGAGAAACTTATACCAGTTATCTAAAAACTATACTACATTAAAGGTAAGAGAAGGTAATTCCCAGAAGGAATAAAACCACTTAATATTTGAATTGCTTATTTTTTTCTCCACTGACTACACTGAGAGCTTAAGGTGGCTGAATTCCAAGCTTTAGTATTTTAGTTAAATACCTGAAGTTACATGGAAGGATCTGGGCCACTGTGTCCAATTAAATCAGTTTTGAACCTAGATGGATTTTACCCTGATTGTAATTCAGAACCAAGACTATTTCCAAATTACAAATCTGTATGAACTGCATGGCAAAGCACAGGCTGTTATTTCTGAGCTGAGCTGAACAGCAGGATCTACCAGTGAGGTGAGAATGCCTTTTAGTCACGGGACAAGTACACTGGTGTTGAAGTAGAACAGCTTAGAAAAGAAAGGTCGTCATCTTCAAAACCAAGCTAACGGCAAACAAACTCACTGCCTTTATGCATACCAATTAAAAGGAAATCAGGATGGATAATTAACTCCTCTCTCAAGTGTTTGTACAATTCACTTTCCCTCTGCTACATTTCCTGAGCACTCCTGTTGCTAAGCTCTGAAGAAGTTGAATAATGACTTAGACCACTGAGTTAAAAGTTTATTTTCTTAAAAGATCTGTTCTCCCATTCAATCCATTTCACACACTGCCCTATACTGAACAGTACAATAAAATGAACTATAACCATAAATCCACATATATTTAGAGGCACCCCATTCATAGTCATCCTGCAGCAGCAGGGGAGATGTTAAATTTATGTTGTTGCATTTTCAGTCTTAAATCTATAGCTTCTTTGAATCTTCCATTCTCTGTATAACACCACCTGCTAATTTGTTTTTTGTTTATCTTTCAAACATGGGCCTCTTGCTTCCTACACCAGTCAGCATCCTGCCCACTTTCCCTCCCTTCACCTCCCTCCTAAAGTAAACAGCACATTCAGATCGAACCAGATTGATAGGTGTGTAACAGATGGATGGACAGAAAACTGGATCAGTCCGAACTCCTTGGCACTTGAGAAACTGACAACACAACCAAAGCAGCGTAACAGGGAGAGATAGATTAGCAAATGGAATAAATGTTCCCTGGGAAGTTTGCGATTAATCTTTGCCCTGTCAAGTAATGGTCTGATAATGCAGGAATTTAATGGGAATGACTTCTGCTAGTTCAGAAGCATCCATTAGTGTGGAGTAAAGCGGGAGACAGTAATGGGCATTGTTCCTTTTCTTAGCCTTTGCAAATGAGAGGAGACTATTAAAGTTGTACCATCTGCACACTAGCTCCATTTTCCCAAATGACGAGTTCACACCTTTCTACTCTTCCACTCATCAGGGGTAACACTCACAAGTTTGCAACTCCTCTCATAAAAATCCACAGTTTTGTTTGATCTGTTGCACAACTCTCTTCAACATGAACTCAGCTACCTAATGAAGTTGGCACTGGAAAAGAGAGATTGTATCAGCTGAAAGGTGTACACTTCTCCGAAAGGGATGTGCTTTCACTTCTACCTTGAAAAAGTAGGTTTTCCTATCTTTCTGCATCATCTATCTCTGCCTCAGTTTCTTTGTGTGTAGCAAGGCTGTTCTCAAGCAATAGGGCACAGTGTAGGACTCTGGTAGAAAAGTTGAACATTTTGGGGCAGAACAAATGTTTGTGCCATCTCAGGTCTAAATTGTATCTTGCAGGCATGGGTGTTGGGTTTATAGCATACAAGCTTAAGAGTAGATCTTATTTGGATGGGATCACACCAGGTTCATCTATCCTAGTATTCTGCTTTAGAAACAGTTGTAGGTGATCAGGGACATAATATAAAAATAGGCTGTGATTTTTTCCCCTGAAATTAAAGTTGTAAGGATTTTCTGCTCAAAATTCATTGAGCTCAGTACATAATGATAGAACTGTGAATTCTTTAGTCTGTCTTCCTGAAGTTTGTTGCTGTCATTGGTTGCCTCAGCATCTACCTAATGCACCACTCAAGAAAAAAATAAAAAATCATAAAAAAGACCTTGCTTTCAACTTGTTTGTATCCTCACTTCATTAGCTTTAACTATTCAGAGCAGGTGGTGACACTTTTGTCTTCAACCCTTCAATTCCAGCCAGGGGCTCATTGCACAAGGTGTTGAGAGAGGAGGAAATGGAACTGTTGGGCAAAAGAGCCCAAGGAAAGAGCAGGCAGATGTGTTACATCGGTAGGATGGTGTTTACTCTCCAAGCAGCCTGGTACAGACTGAGATACCCCAGGCCTAACTGACATGAATAACTGAGTCACCTTCACATTGGCAAGGAGGAGATGGGCTGGGGAGTGGGGAGGGGAGCCCAAGTGCTCAGTCACATCAGTGCAGCTGTAGCACCGGGGGAGGGAGGATGCAGGGGGACAGAAGAAGCTCATTATGACTGATAAATAGAGGGCTTCTCTTGACAGCAATGTCATTGTGTTCAACTTTTTTTTTACAGTCCCCTCTTTCCAGCTGTGTAATTAATTAATGGATTGGAAGTGCTTAGTTTCCAGTGATCTACAGGTTGACCTTGCACCTTCTCTTGTCTGTCTGGGATTGTTGTCAGTGGGTCCAGCTTTAATAAAAGGCATTTGACTCTCTAACCATCTCTGCATCAGACCCTGTGATAGCAATGGTGGATGCACTCTACAAACTTGCTTCAATACTGTTAAGTAAAAGCAAGGATAGTCTTTTTTTTTACTAATACTTTTACACTGACTTTATACTAAGATAAATGTTGGCAAAAGGTTCAGGTTCCCCATATGGGCCAAAGGGTAGAATTAAGATCACAACCATTTTATCTCCTGGGAGTAGGGATGATCATATCATCAGACTTCAGGCTGCTCAAAATTATGCATGCAATACAAACTAGCTGTTCTGTTTCTTCTGCAGACAGTGATAAGTAAGGTGTCTCTACTCTCACGCTCACTGCAGGTAACTGTTTCAGAACAGGATAAATCTCTTGCAGGAGAGAAGAGGTCCTTATTTCAGGAAGGAGAAATATGGACAACTAGTTTAAAGTAGATACTCCATGTTCAAGGTAGCTGAAATTAGTTAAGACATGATTCATCCTCTTTATTTCTGCCTTGCTTTGACAAATGAGACAAGTAGATCCATTTCTTCACTTCTTATTTATATCTTTATGTATATACGTAAAGTAAAGGCAATAATGTTGCAGCAGTTTACCAGAAAATTACAGCTGGTAATGGGGACTGAACAACCGGTACCAACAGGGACTTTATGGCTTAAGCCTATAACAGGACTCTTTTTTTTTTTTTTTTTTTTCCAAGTGGTGGATAA
>NDXB01000088.1:27400-44164 GCA_002631895.1 Agapornis roseicollis
TTTTTTTTTTTTTTTTTTCCAGAGTGTGGATAAAATACCATTAGCTTTACAGTCGACATCATGAGTGAAAGGCTGGGTGAATACACTTGGTGACCTGGCTGGTAAATGTGCCTGACAATTTTGCAAAACAGACTTAGGCTATTGATCAAGTTGATTGGAAATGATCTGTTCATCCTGGGGTCACTGGACTCCATTTGACTTAGGGCATCCAGGAGCAAAAGTGGCTGCTATCAAATGATAACAGCAAGTCGAAGGTCTCAACATAGTCTTAAGAGAAAGAAGTCCAGGGTATGGAGATCTCAATCTATTTAAGTTACACTAGGAATGGCTGACTAGGTTCACATCACAAAACCACTCTTCTCTTGGTTTTAGTACTGAATATATAAGAATATAATTACTTCATCTCCCAGTCTGACATGATTCTGAGGACTGTTAGAGAATCTTGCTTCAGTATTTCAGTTTCCCTTTAAAAACAAATACTTTTTAAACTGAGTGTTCCCCAACCCCACCAGTCTAAGACATCTAAAGCATTCAACTGCCTTAATAAAGTATAGTACCTAATTCAATACTCTTCCCCAGCATTACCTTCCCCAAAAGGAAACGCACCATGCATAGAAGCATGATTTATCTAAGCAAGTTGCAGGAATGGGCCCATAATTACAGGGTCAACCACTATATTTTACTCTGGTGGTCAGCTCTCATGACTGCTTACAGGTTTTGTTTCATATTTATTTGCCTAAGCAAAAGACCAGCTGTTTTAAGAAGAGCTTGACTGACTCAGACCAAAAATCCACCTCATCCATCTGCTTTTTCTCCAACACTGGCTGTAAATAGATGTGTAAATAAAGGCGTAAAAGGCATTTTCTGAGATGAGCTCTTTGTAGTTAGGAGCATTGGGTAGACTTTTCTTCCTTGAATTCTCCAGTAGCTTTTGAAATTATGCAAATATTTTGTATCTACATCTAGAAGCAAGATGTTCTGTAAGTTCTGTGTGAACAATTAATTTTCTGTATTTTGAACATACTACATGTTAATGTCACATGACATACCCTAATTTCTGTGCTGAAGGAACATCAACCATTCACTGATCATCTGTTTGATATCATTCACTTACTTCATGCTACTGAGAATCTTGTAAACCTCAATTACCTCCTGCCTCAGCTATGCCTTTTCCAGCCTGAAAGGGGGTCATTCTGCTGTAACCTCTCCTCACCTCTCCTCTCTTTTTCCCTCCCCTCCTCTCTTCTCTTAACTCTTCCCTTCATAGAATCATAGAATCATGGAATAGTTAGGGTTGGAAAGGACCTTAAGATCATCCAGTTCCAATCCCCCTGCCATAAGCAGGGACACCTCACGCTAAACCATGCCATGCAATGCTTCGTCCAACTTGGCCTTGAACACTGCCAGGGATGGAGCACTCACAACTTCCTTGAGCAACAAATTCTAGTGCCTCACCACCCTAACAGGAAAGAATTTCTGCCTTAGATCCAATCTAAACCTCTCCTGTTTAGGTTTGAACCCATTACCCCTTGTCCTGTCACTACAGTCCCTAATGAAGAGTCCCTCCCCAGCAGCTATGAGATCTCCACACAGCCTTCTCTTCTGCAGGCTGAACAGTCCTAACTCTCTCAGCCTGTCTTTGTACAGGAGATGCTTCGGTCCCCTGATGATCTTCGTGGCCCTCCTCTGAACTTGTTCCAACAGCTCCATGTCCTTTTTATGTTGAGGACACAAGAAAGGCACACAATACTCCAAGTGAGGTCTCCCAAGAGCAGAGTAGAGGGGCAGGATCACCTCCTTTGACCTGCTGGTCATGCTCTTTTTGATGCAGCCCAGGATACCTTTGGCTTTCTGGGCTGCAAGTACACACTGTTGGCTCATGTTCATTTTCTCATCAACCACCACCCCCAAATCCTTCTCCTGTTCCTGGGATTGCTCTGACCCAGGTGTAGGACCTAGCACTTAGCATGGTTAAACTTCATGAGATTGGCATCAGCCCACCTCACAAGTGTGTCAAAGGCCCTCTGGATGGCATTCCTTCCCTCCAGCATATCCACCGAACCACACAGCTTGGTGTCATTGGCAAACTTGCTGAGGGTGCACTCAATCCCACTGTCCATGGCAGCGACAAGGATGTTAAACGAGGCTGGTCCCAACACTGTTCCCTGATGGACACCACTCGTCACTGGCCTCCAGCCGGACACTGAGCCATTGACCACAACTCTTTGTGTGTGGCCATCCAACCAGTTCTTTCTCCACAGAGTGGTCCTTCTATCAAATTGATGTCTCTCCAATTCTTTCTTCCTTTCCTTCATTTCTCTTCTATTTTTCCTATTTTTCTTTCCTCCTTTCCTTCTTTCTTTCCCCTGCCCACTTCCATCTGTGAGCTATAGAGAAGTCTAACCCAGGAGGCAACCAGGGCATAGAAAACACAAGACAGTTCAGAGGAGGAAACAATCAGAACTCCAAAGCTAGTTTCTAAGATTAATTTCATTATGGTGCTGCCTTCTTTGCAGTCTGCAATTATGGTGTAATGATGGGATTTTGGGGGAAAGCATCTGGCAGTGGTTTCTCTCATACCCTCTCTATCCTTTCTCCCTGCCCTGTTCTCCACATCTGAGTTAGATGCTGTTTGTATTTTTCCTCTTCAAATGTGCATCAGCATTTCAAATGAAACTTTGGACCACTGCCGTGGCAGCCTTTTAAAAGGATACAGCAGAAGATTCTTCTGCCTCCTCTCCTCTGTTGGAAAGCAAAAGCAAACCAGAAGAGGGATATTAATGTGCAAATTAGCGCAACCTGACTGGCTCCAGATTGCTACTTAGAATTTGCATATTAATAAATGTTTTTGTGACAGCATTTAGCAGATCAAGGAGGGCAGAGATTAAAAAAGTCAACAAGATTTTTAAGCTTTTCTTTTATATTTCCTTCTCCACACACTCCCAGCCTCCTGTATATATCTGTATCTCCTTATACCATATCCATATGTGCTTAGGTTGCATATCTATAGGTCAATGCATGTAAATCTGCCTGAGCTCTTGACAGATGTGAGATTTGCAGAACTGCCCTGCGTGAAGGCAGACAAATAATTCTGTGCTTGTAGAAGTGTGGACAGCTTTGCTTGTGTATATATTTGAATTAGTGTGTTTTATACACACACACATGCACACAGAGTTAAAGATAGATAGATGAAGGAACTGGACAATCTCCCTCCCCCACCACCTTTCAAATCTTTTTCCAACAGGCGCTTTTATCCCATTCAGTGAATAAATTGGGACTCTTGAAACTGTGATCTTGACAGATGTGAGCTTTTTTTCTGGGCTGCATTGGAGAAAGATAGATAGTAAAAACCTCCAGGGCATTTGGGCTTAGTGGAGCCAGTGAAAAGGGTTATTTCCAAGCATGCTGAATAATGCATCCATCTGAATTCCTTAGTTCTGTCTTTCTGTCCTCCATTCTGTCTTTCTCTTCCTTTAAATGCTTTGAGGATGAAATGCTGAATGCCCTCCCAGAGTTCTTCCACCACTGCAGGAAAGTTGTGATCAAAATCTTCTCAAGCAATAGGCTTTTAAAGTGACTCATGCAAGTAGTCTGGTGGTCAGAAAAAACGGGGGGAAGAGGAGGAGAAAGGAGCAGAAACATAAGCAGAACAACATCTCAGTTAATTACTTGTCACATTACTCTTAAGAAGATAACCTGGCTAATAGTCAGTCTATTTTATTCCAGAAATCTTTGTGTCAAGAACACATGTTCCAAGAGACTCCCACCCCTATTGTATTTGTCTTCCTGTCTCACTTTTGTTTATCTATGATTAAAAAATCCAACTGCAAAACAAAAAACAACTTGAAATTATCCAATTGTCAACTCTGTTCTTCCAAATTCTTTTATACATACCCTGTTGGAGCTTGAAGTTTGTGGTCAAAGCAGAATTACAGTTTGAAGTGTGGAGAAATATGCTTTCCGTTTTAGTTGAATCAAGATATGCAATTTTTTGTTTGAAACAAATAAAGGAATGTAATCTTTATAATTCTAGGGGGGAAGTCTGAAAAGCTTTGTTCTTGCCCTGCTTCTTATGGGACAGATGATGCAATTATTGGTTGTTTTTTTTTTTTTTTCCCTAAATGCCCCTGGTCTTGCCTACCATTTAAAAGGTTTGTGTTTGTTGTTTTGGGTTTGTTGTTTGTTTTTTGTTTGTTTGTTTATTTGTTTGGTTTTTGGTGGTATTTTTTATTGTTTTTAACAAGTATGTTTTGATACGAAAAATCCAGTTTCCAAGCACAAAGGTTTTGTTTTGATTTTGTATTTCCTTTGGCAGTTCCACCATGAAGCACGTTGTCTCTGATTGTGTTGAAATACAGTGTTTTGACATTTTCCTGTGTGGATGTCGGGCTAAGTGTCTTGTCTGAAACCACAGAGGGAATTAAAACCACATCTCTTGAGCCTTTGGTTAGCCTTTAACCACTGGACCATCATTTCTCCTAGCAGCCTTTAGGAGGTTTTGAGTAAAAGTGAACTCATGGATGGCAACATGGTGAGGGACATGTCCTTTTGTTAGAGGCTTATAAGCAGAGAGGACCCCAAGTGAGTTAAGGAGGTGAGAGAGGCAATCCCATGCCAGTGTTGGCATCATCTGTCTTTTCACTATTCCTGCACTAAAAAAAACAAAGACTTAAGAGAAGCACAACAATGGCATAAACACCCCTGGGCCACACATCAGTGAGTTTGCTGGCAGAAGTAAAGCTGCCGTGTCTTGTGCAATGCTTTAGTCAGAATTATCTGACTCCCAGTCAAGGTGCAAACAAACGTGAGGTCTTATGTCAATAGCAGAGTGTCAGCTGAGAATGTCTTCTGAAAGAAAGTTTAAGAGCTGTTCCAGAAAAAAAAAAAAAAAATAAAAGGGGAAAGGAAGCTGGACTTCTACACC
Source organism: Agapornis roseicollis (assembly GCA_002631895.1). NCBI lineage: Eukaryota > Metazoa > Chordata > Aves > Psittaciformes > Psittacidae > Agapornis > Agapornis roseicollis. The sequence goes on from NDXB01000088.1 coordinate 32,325, forward strand.
TACAGTTAGAACGCTGCTAGGACAGTCATAGCGAGGACAATCTGAGAGTATTTCCTGATGAGTATTTTCTAGTGTTCTATTTGGCTTGCTTTTTAACATCTCAAAGAAAGCAGCCTTCACCATTTCCCTCAGGAATCTACTGTATCTTGTCACCACCATGAGTCCTCCCCCAGGTATTCAGCCTTCATTTTTCCCATTTTTAATGCTGCCCCACTACTGTTTGTTATAGTCATTGGTACAAATTGCTTTAGAAAGTTGTGGTTCTAGGTCTCTTTATGAGCAACATTCATGTGCATGGGCTCCACCATCCCAGTGCTCCTATCCTCAAGTTCAATATCCATCTCCACTTATCTGAAAGGTATATGTTTTCATGTCCACAGCTCCTGAGTAATGAGGAAATTAAGCACTATATGGCCATACTGAGCTTGTGACAGAACTTCAGATTCATATGTACTTATGCCAGCCCCAGTTTCACTGATCTTGAAGTCAATTTATTTGATCCAAACAAGATTCCCTTATAAACTTTGCTTCCTTATCCTCCCTCTATTCCTTCTTTCTTGCTTTACCAGAGTTTCTACCTCCCTTTGTAATTTTGCTCTTTCCAGAGTACCCTGTAGTGTTTTGTTCCAGCTGCCCTTCGTCATCCCATCTTCTACAGCAACCTACAAAGCACTTTTACCATAAAATCTTCAGACTGAAATCTTTGCTCTTAACGCAAGCTTCTCCCTCGGGTGGGGGAGGTAGAAGAGAGAGGGCACAAAATATTTTTGACAGACGTCAGTTATGTCACTTTATTTATGGTTGGAAGACAGTTAAGTGCTGGTGACAAAAATAACTTATCTTTGTGCAGCAGAAGAAATGGAGCCTAGATTTCAGTGTTATCCAAAGCAGTGTTATCCTGCTTTCTCTTATCACATCTCTTTTTTTGTGGGTTCTCCAATGTCTAATATAAAGACGTGAATGTACTTCAGCTTTCTCTCAAAAGAGATTTACAGAGCTCTCCTTCACTCAGCTGTCTAGTCTCATAAACATCTAGGGCAAGTAATGTCTTTTTTTGTCTTAAAGAATTTTCTTTCTCTCACTTTGTCAAATTTGGTTAAAATTGCCCAGTTGCTATAAGAAATGTTGACAAAGAGTGGGACAAGGAGATAGGTAATAAACAGTGTGGCTCTGTAAGCACTGTTTCCTTAGAAAAACTGGATAGAACAGGATGCTCAGGATTCAACCTAGTCCTGTGGTGGGCTTGTTCACTGTCTCTACTGATTCTTGTGTGGAGGGCAAATGGAAGTGATCATGGTGATTTGTATCCTGGACAGCTTCATTCTGCCTGGATATGCTGATAGCAACATCTGAGTGTATTGAAGCCTTTGTTTTCAAGTTCTTTTTTAAGTCATAACATTTCTGTTGTCCTGCTAGAGTAAGGTCTTTCAGAAGAACAGAATCTCACTAAAAAATGTTATTCCTTTGCTATCAAACAGTGCGTGAGTATAGCAGGAGGGAGACCAGTCAGGGCCATCTATAAAAAGAACAGCTGTATAATCTTTCATTTCCAGTTCTCCAACTACAATTTCACCTCTTTTTGTCTCTTTCCACCCCCACTCCATCAATTCTTTTCTTGTCTCTCCCTGGTGTTCGTCAATAAATATTCAATTAATGCTTTCCTATGATAAAGATCTATGGGTGTCAGATAAGAACATCTTCACAGGATGAATGGTGCTGCTAAGTCTTGTGGCTAATTCTATGCAGATGCAGAAAGTCTGCTGGAAGTGACTTTACAAAATGGAGTGCTCAAGCATTACTGTTTTATTTTTTAATGCAGGTGAGAATTTAAAAGCCTATGTTTTCTACAATTAATTTTATGTACTATTCAATTATTTATGTTCCCTGAATGATAAATGGGAGGGTGAAAAGTGAAAGGAGAGTAAAGGTAGTGGAAATCTGAAGAAAAAATCCTTTTCCCTCATTAGTTATTTATTTATTTTAGACTGGAATATGAGCTCAGCTGATAATTAAGAGAATGTATGCCCTAGATCAACTGGTGGTAGAAGATCAATTTATTACCTAGCAAGACTCGGAGAAAAGACTATAACAGAGGATGGAGGTTTAGTCCTAATTTTGCCATGGATTTATTTAATGCACTTTGCAAAGTCCTTTAACTTCTCCCCTTGTGAATTGTAGGAGTAGCTGGTTTTTTGCAAAACGAGTAGATAGCACAAGTAGGCACAAATTCTGTAGCAGATATAAAAGCAAAACTTTATTGAATTCAGCTGAACTTTTCTCACATATATATCAATGTTGAACCTGGCCCAAGTGAAAGCCACATTCATGAGAGTCATGTATGTCCAAAGCCAGAAATGTACCTGTTTTTTAGGGTTGAAGGTGGGCAAGCACTGTTATGCTTTCATGCAACATTTTGGGGAAGCACTTAAGCAGAAATGAAAATGTGCTGAGGAGGACAGCTTTCCTCAATAAAGCAATGCCTGCTTGAATCAGTGGGCATTTGAAACCTCTGGAGAGAGAGCGTGACCCTCTCTGGTTTCCAGTCCATTTCTGAGGGTTTTGGAGAAGCAACAGGAAGGCATCTGGGGCCTTTGAGAAATTGATTCTAAAGATGTAAGGGGATTATTTTAGAGCAAAAGGGAGGAGACCCCATTAAAATAGCACTGAAATGGAAAAGAAGCTGAACAAATGGAGATGTGTCAGGCTGAACTTTGTTTGAAGTGAGACATTTTCCTTGAGATATTGATTGGGTTTTATACCGTACTTAACCTTAATCAGATCCTTAAAAACACACAAAATCAACCCTTAAAAACAAAACAAAACAAAACAAACAAAAAACAGGGAAAAAAAAAAACAACCAAGGAAAAAGAACCCAACAAATGAAAAATATATAAAGGGTTATTTTAGGGCTGAGAATGCAGCCAGGATTTTCCTTCTGCATATTCTGCCTCCCAAAATAGTAGTACTTGCTTGTAAGGGAGACATCTTGGCAGTAATGGATATTATTTTCTTTCAAATTCATTTGTAAGGTTAAAATCAGAAGGTTTGTGAGCTCTGAATGGTTTTCTTCTATTTTCTATATTTGTTTTAACACAAAAATGCTGCTTTGGAATGAGAGCAATAGAGGTAAAAATTATGTGTTGGAAAAGTTTAGGGATGATGCCACTTGAAACACTGCCAACTTTCAGGAACAAATTCATGCCCATTTTAGAAATTTCAGACACTTGCATAAACATATTTTCATTCACAATCATCCCATTGTGCTTTCACAGTCCTCGAAGGAAGCAGGGCAGGGAGGTTAGAGGGCAGTTGATCAGAGACCTTCTCCCAGTTTGAGAAAAAGAAGGTAATCCAGTTGATTAATTTTATAGAGATTAGAATTTATAAAATTCAGAACTATAAAAATCACTTATGAGAACCATAATGTAAATATAAACTAGTTCTTTCTAGCTTGTAGCCACAAGAGCTCTTTCTACAGGGACATCTGGAGTAATCCCTTCCGCTCCTTTGGAGGTGCAAGTCCTCAACCATGACCTTCAGTGCTGACAGGAATTATGGCCTTTGTTACACCAGAAATGTTCCCTCAGGCAAAAAAGACAGGAGAGACAAGAGAGAGCAATTTTTTACAAAAAGAAAAAATGATCCATCAGACTTAGAGAATAAATGTTTGTCATAGAGGCTGTTAGATTAGCTCAGCTTCCATAATCTATTTAACTGTTGTCTTTAATGGGACAGCCATAAAGTGAAACTAGTTAGTTCCTGTAAACATGATGAGAAGGATCTGCATTATTTGCACCAGCCTGCCACCTTATGAAACAAAATCATGTAACCATCTCAGTGATGTTCCTCTCTTTGCAGAAAACACACTGTTATGAGGTGGACTGTGGGAATTGATTCCACCACTACTCTCTATTCTACTACTGTGCTCCATTATCAGTGGGAGATGACAGCTGTGAAAAAATTGTTGGTTTTGTCCTATTTTCCCCTCTTTTTTAGCATACTGGCATCACTGTCAGTGTGATTCGTGAGTTCTGTGTTGAGAAACACTTCAAAGGTTGGAAGCAACCTGAAGCTATAGGTTAGTTTTTATAATGGCAAAACAGATGTGTTAATGAAGTGCTGTTACCCTGTTTGTTTCTGTGGCTGAAGAGGGACTTATTCCACTGAGTCGCCAAAGAGTCATGTTGTTGGGAGCTGCTTCCACTTTCTAGTGAAATAATAATTTGGCAGACGAAAATGTTACCAAAAGGGAACTGGGAAATGAAACCAACTTCTGAATCAATAACCAAATCCATAAGGTCCTTTGAAACACTCTTTGCTCAGAATTGCTTTTTCAATAAATGTTTTAAACTTTAAGGAAAGGGAGATCTTGACAGAACTTGGACCTGACCTAAATCCCAGCGCACCACTCAAATAACTTATGACTTGCAGCCTTTGGGTTTTCTGTTTCTCCGAATGTTCTCTCTCCTTGCCTCTGTCCTTTATTTTCTTTTTTTTTTTTTTTCCCTGCAGAACACTACTCTGAAGTATGTCCACTGCATGTCCTCCAATAGAAAGCAAATTGGTCAGCTCAGACTTTTATAACCACAGCAAAATTTAACTTTTGGATGTATTATTTCAGTTCCTAGCAGCGACTGGAGGAGGTGNCCTGCAGATATTATTCCACTTACTGTGCTCTCAGAATAAAAAGGGAGAAGAAAATTTTCAATTCGTAGAAAGGGTTTTGACCCAGCAATTACTAGGTGCTTAGATGTTTTGATGATTGTAAGCCATATAAACTGATAGCAAAAGTGATATCCAAAATACAGTCCAAGTAAGTGTGAAAACATGTGGGTGATGAGACTCTAATTTTATTCTTTTCATTTTTCTATATGAGGTTGTGAGTTTACAGCTTGCCTGGGTATTATGTAGATGCCTGTTGTATGAGAATGAGAGGTGCTGGAAAAACATAAGTCTATCTTAAATAATAATTCTTTAAGTTATCTTTAGCTACTAATTACAGCCAAAAAAAAAAAAAATGGAGTTCCTAACAAAGGTGGCAAATTTTGAGAAAATTAGCTTCTTGAAGTTATGCCCCATGCCCCAAAGTGATTTCAAACATGCTGGTAGCATTCAGCTTTCCAGAAATCTCTAGCTTGTTTTTTCCCATGTGTGATTTCTTCATCCTGATTTCACCATTTAGGAAGCAGGAAGACATGATGCAGAAGGACCACCACAACACAAGCTTACTATTTCTTGCTGAGTAGCAACAGGCTGCATAATGGACATACAGCTTTTCCTGGATGTGGCAAAAGGTTTCTTTCAGCCCCTAATTTGCAGTGTCAGAGTAACCCATTATCAAGACGATTAAATTTAAAGAGACTGCAGTAAATGCTAGCATACAGAAGACATCAAGCATCATTAAAATGTAATTGGAAGCAAAGCTTAATGAGGTAAAAGGAAAAAACTACCCAGAATCCTTTTGGATTTTCTGCCCCCCTCCCCCCTTTCCCCCTTTACTCGCTTTGCCTGAGCCAGCAACTACTGTATTGAAAATTATAATTAGCAAGCTGCATTATTATTTGGTGTTCCTTGCAGTAGCTAAAAAGCCATGATGCTTCAGTGTACCTTGCAATGAGTGTATAAAGTTATACTCACTGCAATTCTAGACCAAAGACAAGAATAATTTCTCTTTCTCAAGGTCTAAAGTTACTGATAGTAGAAAAGCTAATCTGGTTTTGCTCATCCAGAGCAGACAGTAAAGGCCAAATGGAAACATGTGTCTACAGTTTTGCATTGATTAGTAGATAGCAGTCGGTTTTCAAGTAGCAGTGTCCCAGATTCCATGCTTCCTGAGGACAGTGAGAACATGAAGCAGGGAAACCCAAAAAATGAGAACTGAGAGGGGAACAGAAGCTACTGTGGCTAGCAAGCCAGAATGAAATCACATGCCTGTGGTAGGGATGTGGATAGTAAATGTAATGTTTGCATAGGAGGTAATAGCCCAATAAGACAGTGGGCTGGATTCCCAGGTCCTTCAGGGCTACCTGCTACAAAGCATCTGTATCTCAGCTGGTACCATTGCAATGTGCACTGGTAGAGCCCTCTGGAGAGGAACTGCTCTGTTCATCTCTGTCTTGCAGCAAGGTAGAGGCCAAGCCTGGATTTTGAAAAGGCTGAGCTGGTGTGGGTCCAGCTTCCTTTTACTATTTAAAAAATTTATTTATTTCTCTTTTCTTTTGTTTCCTCTTTTCTCTCTGAGTTATCAAGTCAACCAGTGTTTTCTGGAGGAGCAAATGGGCCAGTTCAGTTCATTGGGAATCATCATCCTGGGCTTGAGTTAGTGGTTCCTCCCCTTGCACACAGCTGCAGCTTTTCTGGAAGCATCATCATTCCAACTCAAGTCTTACACAGAAGTAGGCAAACATTTTTCCAAAGCCATCTGATCCAGTAAAGGTGCCAGGACCTGGCCCTTTAACTAGCCAGATATATTAGCCTCAGTCAGATCCATGACGGACTTTTGTTTGGGTTTTGTCATTTAAAATCAAAAGACTTTGGTTTCCAATACTGACTTAGAAGTGAATTCTGCACCTTTGATAGGGAACATTAAAAATCAATCCCTGGAGAAAGCTGTCTGAGTTACAAATATAGCTTCAAACCTGCAGTGCAGGTTGCAGTTCAGCTCTACCTGACACTATTCACCAGCCATAGTTTTAGTGACAAAAATTACCTTCTAAAAAAACACAGTGATTTTATAGGGATTTTTTGCCTTCCCTCTCCTTTAATGTGTGATTTTGGCCTAACATATTGGAAACCTCCGTTCTGATCCCTGTTCTGATGGGATTTTGATAGCCAACCTTGTACATTAGTTCTTTAATAAGGCTTCCAAAAGCAACAAAATGACCTCAGAGCTTCGGAGTGGTTCCAAGCAATGTCTGCACCATAGGAGAGCTCTGAGGTACAAATGCCTGAGCTCATTTGGAGCCAGGAGGTATGTCCACACAGCAGCAAACCCAGCTGTCCTGTCCCCTCATCCAGAATTGGTATCTGTACCAGACTCCACTGTACTCTGCCCAACAATCAAAAGAAATGGTCTCTAAAGATTCTAGTATTTGTCTTCTATGAAAATTATCCCTTCAACTTTTGTCCTTGCTTTTATTACTGTTCCTATTCTCTGTCACGTCTGTTTTAATTCAAGTCCTCTAGAGACCAGACACTGTACCTTAATAGGAGCTTATACAATGTTTAAAACAGCAGAGCTCTAATCTCATGCACTCTAGGACCAAGTAAACAACCTGAAGAAAGGAATTGTCTCAAAACATGTCAACAGAAGATTGACTGAGTAGCACCTTTCACTACTGTAAAGGTAGTGTGCTTGATATATGAGATTGCAACTGAATCATTGGTTGTTTGGCAAATAGGTTCCTCTTGTTTTGTTGCTTTTTCACACTTATTTTTAGTTGCAAATACAGCATCAATTTGTTTCAGTATAGGGAAGGATTAGTAGAGTATAACCCACAACAGGGTTGCAGGATGTTAGTAATTTTCCTGGGTTTATCAGAAGAGTATTTGCCTTAAAATAAAGAAGTACAGGAAAAAAAGTAAAAGCCTACATTGCTACATGGTTGTGTTATAACAGTCAATGTATTTTGTATCCCAAAAGCCTTTCAGTAAGATCTCTAGATTTTCTTCAGTAAGTGCCATTAGTCTTTTTAGACCCAATGTATCTATGAGAGACTGAGTCAAGTTTTTCTGTTTTCTGAACCTTCTGTGGTGATATCATCAAAATAATTACTGGGTGGGGATGAAAGGAAAATAGAGCAATCGTCCATTTTATAGTATGGTAGAGAACAAAAAGGAAACAGCTTGATTTTTGATTGCATTTTGGCCACACTTAGCCCAGGTTAAGATTGTGGTGCCAGCAGTTGTAAAAACCTTGTGGCTTTGTTAGTTTGAGTTTGGAAAATATTAAAAAATAAAAGAGGAAGAGTTGAGTTTATTCTTCATTGCCTGCACAGGTAGTTCTGGTTTTAACAGAGTTTTAAGGAAAATACGTGTGCTATAGTCTTGAGGCAGGAAGGAAATCTCTCCTTTCTCATATAGATGACATTCAAAGAATTCTACAGATTATACATCAAAGTTTTGTGTCTTGATGTGATGATTATTTTTACATGCCTTACTTAGCTTTGTAGGGCAATTCTCATTCTACTACACATTTTGCTAAAAATAGGAATATTGTGTACTAGAAAACTAGCTAAGGTTTGGGATTTTTTCCCAAACAAAATTGTGGTTGTCTTTTGAGACATCTGAGACATTTTGGAAGATTTCAACTTCTTGTTTCATGTAAATTTTCAAAACTTTCATCAGAAAAAGGAATGGAGGAGAAAAAAGAATATACTATTCGACCACCCTGTGTAGTAAGGAAATAAGCACTAAATTTAACTGTGTAGACATCAATTATAATAATTTTCTATGTGATGCTGCAACACATGGATGCCTCAGACACAGATGCTGGAAGTTTTGGATGGAGTCTGAAAAACTATTTAGCTTCATGTTTTAGCATTTTACAATTTTATAGGGTGCAACTCCAGATTTCAACTTCAACCGTATATCTATGGGAACTCTTGGAGGGTGAAATAATTTTACTGCTAAATCAAAGTTTTTCTGCAGTTTGAAATCACTCTGGAATAGGTTGGGATTTTCATTTTACTAGCCTAGTTCTTTATAGAGATTAACCATTCTGTACTCATGATTTCGCAGTGGCAAAGCTGATCCTTATACAACTCAGTTATAAATAAATTCTTAGCCCCTAACAGTGGCCTATCAAAATTAGAGTTGTATTCTAATTTTGTACTCTAACACCCCAAGTGTTAACTTGGGGCTCTTGGTAGACCCTCTAGAAATACTTAGGTGTAAGACCAGAGGTGAGGAGAGTGGATAACAGTTAAGCATCACTCTCCTCTTCTTCATCTGCTCCCTCCCCCCCATAAAAAAGATAAAAGCTCTGTATACACATTATCATAGAAATAGGTTGCCCTGCAGCTGCTCCACTCCAGATATATTAACAGCTCTGGGATTCAAGAAACCATTGGACAAGCATAAGCTTAAAGCCAGCAGAATGACCGCAATGGACTGTTTCATTAGCAACAGGATCACAGAGGAAGGATTTACTCAGGCGGAACAATTAAAAAGCATGGGGCTGCAATAAAAGTGAATAAAACTTCAACTCTGTCTCTGTATTTAGGTCTCTTTCTCCCTTTCTGTGTCCCCCTTTTTACCTCCTTCTCTCTTTTGTAGTGTTGTTCTAATCCAGGGCTCCCAAAGGACTAGCATTATATGTTTCCTTGAATTAGCATCCCCATTCCCTGGGGAGGGCTGCTGTGGTGATGACTAAGGGAAGGGGTGATAAATGTTAACAGAAACACTTTTGCAGAGTGCTGATTTTTCTGTTTGTAAAGCATGCACCTGCACAAAAGATGCCGAGTGAGAGAAAATAGCTACATCTCGATGGGAGACAAGTGCACCCGGAGACACACACTTACTTAACATACATTACAGGGATGCCCTGTAGTAGTATCACACTGGGAGTTGTATGGCAGAGCAGGAAGGGGGAGAAGGGAGGAGCTGTGCACAGTAGATAGGATATTTGATTTGGGATTAAGGCTATAGATCATGTTTTAGAGCACTGGCACACAGACCCATTTAGCCTTTCCTTTCACGACCCTGTGCATATCATTTTCTTGTTTTCTTCCTCAGTTTGCCAGTATCAGTGGAGATAGGCAGCTGAGGCAAAAGCATTTTGAGTCCCTGAATATCAGTCCCACTCCAGTGGTGCATTCACCTTTACAGAGCACTTCAGCTGATATGTGAACTCCCAGATTGTTACACATGGGATTTAAGGAGATATAGGGCACCCACAGGTGATAATTAGAAGGTGAGCTGTGCAACTGCTGTGGGGTTTATATACAGAGATTACTATGAGCAAGCTAGAGATTTATCCCTTCTGAAACTACTCAGAATGTTCCTGTTCCACATCATGAGCCCTAACACAAGAATGTATCAGGACATGTGTATCCCCATCTTGCAATCTGAGTGAAGAAGACAAGGAAAGCAGGAACTTAGCCTCATGCTGGTGTATGCTCATCTTCAGGGAACTGCTTTGCTGCAATGGCTGTTCCTTTTTTAATAATACAGTAAATTCTGCTTTGGTATTGGAATAAAAGTAATAGATATGAGCAACACATCCACATTTGATGAATTATAGGGCTAGATGTTTTCATGCATATGCCTGAACCACTTCCTGAGTCCCCATTCTTGGCAACATCAACTTTCGGGCTCTCTATTATTCATGGCCATACTGTACTTGCAGTATTTTTAGCTGAATGGACAAAGTAAAGCCACGGGCATTTTCTGGGATAAAGGTCAGTGCACTCCCCATATTGTACATTCAGAAAAGAGTAACAAACATGCTCACAGCAGTGATGGATGTGCAGAAAGTTGAGAGAAGTCTTGTTCACTTATGATTATAGCTATGTTAAGGATCTGATTTAAGGATGTTGCACTGCAAGATCCTACCAGGCTACCACAAACTTTGGATTAGCTTGAAAGTCTGTGACAAATTTTTTTAATGATAGTAGTGAAATCTGTACAATGACGGAAAAAATTCTTTTTCTTGTGTACAAGTCACCAACAGTAAGAACAAATTGTGGACAAAAAACTGTGGCTTTACCAATTAATATATTGTAAAAGTAGAATAAGAGGAAAAGACTAGAGCTTCCCTTACTTCATAGTGTGTTCTCTGGGTTTACTTCTTCACTGCTCTTAATCAGGGTTGGAGAGTGTGGGTATGACCTGGTTCTAGTCTCTTTTCAAAAAGTAGAGACTCAGCTCCTCAACATCAGTACATGACTGCAGAAGGAAGGAAGAAAAGAAGGAAGAAAAAAAAAATGTTATTTAATCTGCTTCCATTTCCTCAGGTGATTAGGCTGGTTCTTCAGCAGTGATGGGCACGGAGTTATATGGAGTTATAAGGATATGACAGGAAAACAAAGAGCCTATCTCCCACTACTTAACAAGGCAGGTTCATCACTCAGTTTAGGTTGTACAGTCCAAAGTTACAGTTGGTGTTCTCATTCTTCTTCATGTGAAACATTGGGGTGAAAGAATGAATTCAAAGCAAGGAATATATGACTGAAATGTCCCCACTGGCAAATTTGTTTTAGGGTCCTAAATGGCTAAACATACTTGATTTCTTCAGAAGTTCTTGGAGAATGTGTCACAGACAGGTGTTCAAAAAATCGGTCTGTCTGAGAATCAGAGGCCTTTGGCTTTCAAGGTATCCTGAAAACAGAAGCTGGGATGCCAGTCTCTGGGCTTCAAACTAAAGATCATGCTGTTGTAAGATACTGGAAAAGGCATCTAAACACCCTGCTCAGAAGGATTTTCAACCCTTGACAAATAGCAAGCTGTCTGAGCCAGCAAAGCCACTGACTTCATTCAGAGAGAGGAGGGGAAGAGAGGCAAAGGCAATGTTTAATTAGGAAGCTAATTTCATGACATCATGCCTCCTGGCCTTTATTCCATTAATGAAGCTGAAAGTAGGACACAAACTACAGGGATTTATTCTTCCCTGTTGGGACCATGTTATATCTGTCTGTCTGCTTGCACGGAAAATGCAACATCATTCCCAGTTGTTAACTTATTCCATAAACATTCACCATCCAGTCTGCTCTTCCTGTACCCTCATTTATACTGCATGCCTAATGCCCTGTATAAATTGGCTTTCTCTGCATACTAATGTGGGCAATACTTTTTTTTTTTTTTTTTTTTTTTTTAGGCCATGGGGGGTAAAAAGATTAAAT
>NDXB01000088.1:44269-67701 GCA_002631895.1 Agapornis roseicollis
TTTTTTTTTTTTTTTTTTTTTTTTTAAGGCAATGGGCGTAAAAAGAGTAGATACAGCCATCTCTGAGGATTTACCTCTGGGCTAAACTCAGAGTAAAAGGGCTGCATCCCAAGGTAGCAAGGGCTCCCAAAATAGAAATGGTGAGGTGGCATAACAAAGAATGAAAGCTGGTTTTACCTGTGCTGTGGGATGAGCACTGAGGTCCTGATAATTCGTCCTTATGTGGATGGGGGAGAACAGGACCCTGAAAGCTGGACCAGTGTTTGTGAGAGTGCAGGTTAAAATGCCTTGAGACCTGGCCCCTGCTCTGACTCAGGGCTCCTGGTGTTTTATGATAAGGAATCTGTAGCGGTGCCTGTCTCCCTCTCTCTCCAGCGTCTGCTGCTCCCCACAGACAAGGCGGTGGAGCAGAAGGCACGTCTGCTCCATGCTGCTACAGCTCACAGCCTGGGGTCCTAACACAACGTGCAACAGATGCCAGGTCTGGTTCCTGCCGGAGCTGTCCTCTGCTGAGTTACTGGGAAAGGAGGAGGCTCTGGTTCTTCTGCTGTCGCTATTGAGCCACTTAGCAGGGTTAGAGGAGAGTGATGTCTGAAGTCAGCCCTGCATAAATCTTCAGAGCTCCTAAGTCACGACAGCAAAGGACAGGTTTTGATGATATAAGTAAATAGCTCCAATGGCGAGCTGCCACAGAAAGGGGCAATGTTGTTTCCTTGCCCTTAGCTGCATGTTTGTGCTCTCTCTGCTTCACCAGCACAGCATTCATCAGGCTTGAGGTGAACCAGCTCATGTAGCTGCTCTGACCAACTTTGGTGTAGGACCCATGTGAAATCAGAAAAGCACCTGTGCCATCCCGAGAAAAGGCTAAGAAAAGAGATTTTAACTCCTGAAAAATAAGATTTTACCAAGAAAAAATTGTCCTGTGGGTCTGCAGTGACAGCTGAACTCCCATATCCCTTTCCCAGACTGCACAGACACCAAAGTGAAGGCTGGGAAAGCAAGTGAACTAGGATATGAATCTCAGCACTGAAAAACATGAGTTATAAGTAAGAAATCACAGTCTTTTCAGCTCAGGCGTGCACTCACCCTGTGTCTGACCAGTATCAGCGCATTACATCAAGCTACTCTAAAGGCCTGCTCAGCAATCAGCTGGGTATATTCATATGTTAAAACCCTGAGGACTACTGAGATAATCTGCTTTGACCTACATAACATGAGCTGGAGAAATTCACCCAGTAATTCCTGGAGTGAAAGGAATTGTACTTCCCAGAGTAATTCCATTCAAACTAGGACTGAATTGCTTGTGTGTGTTTGTGTATGCCTGTGTTTCGCCGTGCATTACGTTGTATCTCCTTTTAATTTTCTCCATCTCCCATTAGTGGTCTTTTCCCTTATTCTGAATGCTTAAGCCCTTGAGGATTTAACAGTATTCAGAGAATGCAAAATTCAAAGCTGTGAGCATGACAACTTGAAATATCACCACAAAAATGTATTTCTTTCACTCCAGAAGACAGAACCGTAATAGCATGTGTCATACTCTGACCAAGCACAGTGAAAAGTTGTGGTTCATATTTCAGATCTGCACCTCCAAAACTGGTTGGATAAACATCAGTGTTGGTAGGTGCTTGCCTGCTTGGAAACACCAGCTAGCAGTGGCAAAGTCAGCACTGATGCTGCCTCCCATGGGTTCCCTTTATGCAGTGAAAACCTAGTCCCAGATAGCTTCTGAACACAGTCACTGCAATCATTTTTTATTGCAAGGCTCCTTTATGATTGGCATCTATGTATCCAAAGCAAGGCACTTTTCTCCATCTGTCCTGTTCTGATTGTGGGATCAGCTGTCCCACATCTGCATGCAGGATGCAATCCAGTGGCCCAGATTTGGGAAACTGTGTTTTCTGTGCTGGCAGACACCAAGGAGTGTATTTGGGCTGTGGTGAAAAATGTATGTTCAGGCTTTGACCACAGAGCCTGTGGGAGGGATGACTGCAAATCCTACCTATGGTCATGTGGAGAAGGCTTCCTCCTTTGCAGGGGTATTGTTGCCTTGAGGGATCATGAGCTGGATAGGGTTATCACTTGCTTCAAGGCATAGATGAAATCCCAATATGATACAAAGCTCTGGGTAGAAGGATTAGCTCCTTCATGCCAAGGTGTCTCCTTGCATTGTCTATTTTGTTGGAAAGTCCTATTTAACCTATAGCATAGAGTTTTATTGTTCTCTCTTCCACAAAGTCTAAGCTACCTTTTGGCTGATGCTAACAGTCCTTCATGTAAATACTGTCCTGCTGGTTCCTAAACCAAGTATATCTTTAGGACAGTGCTGTTGCTTCTCCCTTGTCCTTGGACATTGTCAAATGGAAGTGTCTGACAAACACGTGGTCCACTAAACAACAGAGTAGGAAAGATGACTTGGTTCTGTGTAAGGTTTCTAGGGAGGGCTCTTGAGCTGAAGAATCCTTTTTACCTACTCTCTAACTCACACCAGCCCTGAGACAGAGGTCCTTCTTCTTGTGTGAGCCCAGGGAAGCCCCCTGCACATGATCTGATGCAGAATTCAAAAAGTACCTCACATGCATCTCTCTCCATTCTCCCTATAGGCCTTCATCTCGCAATGCAACCCCAGCATGGAGAGTTTTAGCCCTTTTTATCCCTGCCTCTGAGCTCTGAACAGCCTCCTCCTGCTCTGCTCCCATCTTTTAGTGAGAGCAATGAGAACTAGGGATCCAGCGCAGGCCCTTCTGCTCAGCAGTGCAGAGTGTCACGACTGGGTCAAACAGCCTGGCCCTCGTGTGTTGTTTTATAAATACATTCTCCAGTCACCAGGTCAGCCGCATAAAGACTTCTTTCTGAAATATGGGAGCCTGACAAGTGCTTAGCAGACGGCCCGACATCCTGAATCCGGTCTCTGTGAGATTCTCCTCTCAGCAGCGCCGGCACACGCTGTTCTGATGGTGCAGTGCCAAGTGACTTCTGGGTCAGTGCTGATCTTTGGAAATAAGTCTCAGTGGGGGATTGATGACAGAGTTCTTCTGACCTGAGGGAAATCGGTAGGAGGAAGGCACCAGACATGGAGCTGGTCTGCAGGAGGGGAGAAGAGAAAGTGGGGGTAGGGAAGGATAGAAGACAAGCGACTTGAATATTAAATCCTCTTGAGCCACAGAGCATGGTGAGGCAGCCGAGCCTTTAGCTGTCTTCCTTACAGACTGTTTTCCAGGGAAAGAAAACAGCTTTAATCTGCTCGAAGAATCCCAATTTGTGTTTGAAAGCATATGTTTGTGTTGGGAATCCAGCAAACAGCACTGCAGTGCTTAACTAGTAGGTCAATGCCATGAACTGGGAATTCAGCTCTGCCTTCAGTGTGGAGAGTTTATCTACACAGATGTATGCTGTTGTGGTGATACTGAGGAGCAGTATTTGCATGGGGAAAGCTTGGAGGACACTGGCTCTCCCTAAGGCTTACCTGGACCTGCTCTTTGCTCTGAAAGCTGATGGGGTTCATGGGAACTATTCTGCTTCTTGCTGCTCTTACTGTTCCTGCCCGAGACAAGGGGCATTCCTTCACCCTGCCTGAGGACACTGGCTTGATTCAGCTCTAATATTAAAGAGCTGTTGGTCAAACAGGTGAACATGAAGCAATGCAGTGGCAATATTAGCAGCTGTGCCCTCAGGCAGGAGCCTACACTCCCTCCTCCCAGAACTGCTGGGGGTATGGAGATGAATATTTCAGGGGTCTTCTTATGACTGATCTGGATCCTGCACAGTTTTTGTTGCTAAAACCCATTATATCCTCAGGAGGGAATAGCACACAACTGCTTCTGTGATAGAGCCCTGTGTGTGCATCCTATAGGTGAACAAATGTTGCAACCAAGGTGCACAGAGTAAATTCATCCTTCACCGCACTGCTGCTTCCCTGTCCATGAAGAATTACCCTCTTCCCTAGAGACCAGAGAAATTCTTTACCCCAGTTTCTCACTTGGATCAGAATGGCTCTACAAATGGTTTATCAAAATGGAGAAGAAATGGAAGGTTTTAAACTAGGGTGTGAATTATGTTAGGCCAACTAACAGCACAACCTCCATGTTGACCTTACTGTTTATTTTCAACTAGGTTCATTTTGGTTTAGTCACTTAGGGACAGCCTCATTTGGGATGATGAGCAAATGTTTACATAAGATATTTTTAACAAGCAGGCAAAACCTAGGTTTTTCTTAAAAATATGGATTACATCACTGTATCTTTACTCTTGAAAGAAAAAGCTGTTCCTATGTGAGAGCACAGTACAGCATGTACACAGAAGCATAGTGAAATAGTTGCTCTTTATTACTCCCTCCAAATTATCCCTAACTTTGTTCCATAATACTATCCTTTACATTTAAAGTGTGGTATGGGAGCAGATTCTCAGCATTTCCATAAAGAAATGTATAGACAGGCAGTACAATATGCTGCAGGCAAGACACGAAATAGGTTGTTTTCTCATCCTTCAACTGATAATTCTCTGCATAGGATGAAACCAGGCAGGAGTTTCCTTCTCTCATAGTATGGAGCAAGCATGCACCACCTAAAGAGTTTGTGGCCATCTCCAGTTTTTCCTCTCTTGAACACTTCCTGAGTACACGCTGGGGAAAACCTATGAGGGAGATTTGCACTGTTGCTTGATTGCTTCAGCAGAGGAAGAAAGCAGAACATCAGAGATGGAGTAAGATTATGACTGAAATCTGATGTTGTTGCAGCTCTCCTGGCCAGACCTCTTCTGCAGAGATCAGGGCAATTGTGTTACTTCAGGATACTGGAAAGCCAAAGTAGCAGTTTAGGCTTCAAGTAAACAGTAAGTTCTCATCTAGCATACTAAATTGCCTTAATGCATGGTGAGCTTTAAAGAGGCCTGGCCAACTCCCACAGCATCATGGGAATACATTAGTTGACAGCTAGGGAGAGGGGATTAATCCCAAGGCTTGAAGGCCTGGTGGTGTCTACTCGAACCTAATTAATCAGACTTGGAGCTACTTGTGTTCCGCATTAGGAAGAGTTCACTGAGACCTAATCGGCTTCTTCTCACTCCATTCTATAATGGAAGAATAAAGGGTGACTTGGTGAAATTAATGGCTGGTAAATTTAGAATAAATAAAAAGAACCAGTATGCCATGTGCTAGTCCCCTGTGGAATTTACAGCCACGGGAGGTCATTGAGACAAATACTGTGGCTGTATTATTAAAACAGGCTAGATAATTTTATTACCATTAATAACTTTTACAGTTATGTAAGCTGAGATAATGAGGCTAATCAAATCTCATGCTTCAGGGCATAAACTGATTGCCTGCAGGGGTCAGGAAGAAGTTTCTTTTTCCCCACACAGAGCATTGCACAATTGGCTAAGTGCTATATGCAGGGGAGTTTTTGCTGGGACACTAGCACATTGGCTACCTTGGAATGGGTGACTAAACCCAGTGTAATGGCAGTCTCTCTCTTGCTGCCGTCTCCTCTTCCTCCATGTGCTCCTGCTGCTTTTGCGTTGCCCCATCTCCTGCCACACCCCTCCTCCTCATTTCCTGAGCATCCTGTGCATCCTCACTCTGCACCCCAGGTTCTTGCCTCCGCCTACACCTCCCTCTTTCCATGCTATCTGAACTTTCCCACATCCCACACTGCCCACACCTTGCCTCTGCACCCTGCCACAAGCTCCAAAATGTTGGCTGGGAG
Source organism: Agapornis roseicollis (assembly GCA_002631895.1). Lineage (NCBI taxonomy): Eukaryota > Metazoa > Chordata > Aves > Psittaciformes > Psittacidae > Agapornis > Agapornis roseicollis. The sequence continues at coordinate 49,969 of NDXB01000088.1, forward strand.
CCCAGGCTAATAAGACTTCACTCAAATTGTCTGTCAAAAGCTGACCCTTTGTTGAGAAAGAAAATGGGTTTGTGTGGAGCCTGGGATTCATGGTTCAGGTTGTGAACTCATGATATTTCCTGCAGTTTCTTTGCAGCTTTATTTTAAGGGCTTAGTGCATTCCCTGGTAGCATTTTGCATCCTCTGATGAAAAGTTTTTCATAAGCAACCTCACAAAAACAAGGGCATATCTGCTGAATGTCCAGCAAAATAAAAGGTTTCTTTCTTGGTGCATAGAGAGACTCTGAGGAGAAAGGAGAGGTGATAAGTAGACAGGGAAGTGCTTTTGGATGTGTCTTCTGGGGAATGAGTGAAAATAACAGTCATGTCATTGTTATTTTAGGCGAGATGGGGAAAGGAGAAACAAGGGAGAAAGTGGCATCTAAGTCACATGCAGTGTTTTGGATCTGCAGTGATTACTCATGCAGATATCTGGGCTGGTGTCTGACAGGCAGATGAACAGTCTTAGGTCTCACAGAGCTGTGAGTAGATAAGATCAAACTCCAGGTGAAGAGGTTTGAGGTCTTCACTGTGCTGTTATCAATTTTAACAAAGCAGCTCAGTGCCAAATAGCCCCAAGGGCAGCTCCTCCTTCCCTGTTGGGGGCAGAGAGGGATGTGATGGCATGTGGGGCTGGCTCTGGACAGGGCTGTTTCTGCAGCACAATGGTCTAAACTCTTCATCTGCCCAACTCCACAAGTAATTATTGAGCCCATCTTCTCACAGATTCAGTGACAGTCACTTGATCATCTGATTCCCACTTTAAATGTATAAACAGGCCAGATGAGAACTTGAAAGACTGTTAGGAAAGGACTTTTATAAAGTACATTTGCTACTGTTGCCTGAGTTGAGATAACTCTGGGGCATACACAGAGCTATGAGCAGAATTGATGCACACTCTCCTCAGCCAGAACAATGATATATTTTCTTCCTTAAGCATCCTTCCCAATTAACTCAATTAATAGCCACCCCATGCTAAATCTCTTATTCATATTTTGCCCCTGAAAATACAGAGATGACAGTAAGAATCATGTTTTCCTCTTCAGCCATGGGCACATCCCCCCTCACCTCCAGAGTGCATATTCACCTCAAACAAATCGGGAAGCTACTATGCTTTGCCAAACCCTGCCCTTGACATAGAACAGCCTGTTGTGTGTGCTTTGAAAATGTCTCTAATAGAGGCACAACATGGCTATGACCTCGTCACTGAGAAAGTCTCCTTCTGAACTGCTATTTACTAATGCAGACAGATGCAGAATACACTTTCTGATACCCCTTTCTAGCTGAATGCCCTGAAAATTACTAGTCCTTTATATAATTCCATTGGGGGACACCAAGATTTCATTTTTTGCTACTAGTTGCTACAATGAATAAAAATGTATTATGGAGATGGATATTTTTTACCTCCTCCTTTTTAATTAATCTTTGTTCCCTTAGACTTCTCTTGCTCACCTACCTCCATAGCACATTGTCCTCATGTCTGAGCTCACCTGAGTTGTGCACCTCCCAGGAGTGATATTGTCAGTCCCAAAAAAGTGAATCTCACAAAATGATTTGCTGGGACTGTAGATGTGAGACACCTTGTTCTGAAAGGGAATGATGGTCCTAGACATTGTTATCACATACTTGGTAGCATGTTTTTCTTCCTCCTGTCCAGATAGATCCTTGGGCTAGAGATTTTTCTGACAGCTGGTGTACCTTGGAGGATTTTGTGGAAGATCACCCTGTGAGAAACAACTACTTGATTTTGTATCCAAGGTTTCCCAATAAACAGAGATATGAGGTTCAATCCTGATGCAGTGGGGCTAATTCTTAAATATTTAAAACCAAGACTGTAAGAGTCCTTGATTTTAAATTTATGGTCCCCTTTCACACACAAAATGTGGATATGGGATTTTGTACACCAAAAACTGGGCTGAAAAGCAGCAGGGCTTGTTTTAGAATTAAGAATTGAGAGCAAGCTGGAAGGGAAGGTTATCTTCTCTTAAATAAAAAAAGGAAAAGTCTTGTTTCATAGAGCTGGGGAAGACAAGAAACAACATAAGCAGCGGTAAGGTGTAATTGCCCCACTGCAACCCCTAGGTAGGCAGGCAAAACTGCTGTTCACAACTATGGTGTTTATGCCAATTTTCAGCTCCACTGGTGCAGCTATCCTGGTGGCTGCTGAACAGATAAACTTCCTCACCCTGTCCTCCCCAGGACAGAAAACTCTCTTCACTTCCAACTATACTGAAAGTCCTTTTTCTTACAAAATTATTTTTCTGTGAAGTTCACTGGAAGATTAAGTGCCTCCTTCTGCTCCCACCTTCCCCTCTTTATATTTTTATCGCTCTGGATAGCCCAACCTCTCTCTCTTAAAGGTGTGCTCTGTGGTAATATAAAACCCAGATGAAAGCACAAAAGCACTGAAGACAGCAGCCAAGTTAGAATTTAGGTTGAGTCCTCTGAGCTCTTTTTCAGAATACTGCAGGCTTAATTTGTTGTTTGAGCATCTCCCATATTTATAATAATACCCTCTATTAAACAACATGCCGTTAGCCATAATTTCCTGTGTGATTTACATATTTATTATTTTTATTTTTTATATATATGCAGAGGGTGATTTTGTCTCTCAGAATCTACCGCTCTCAGATGGCTGTGGTTGTTGCATTATTATTTTTTTCCACCCTTTACCAAGTGATTAGAGATAGATTGCATTTTTCTTATTGCTACTTTTTAATAGTGTGGCCTGGCTAGAGATGGGTAGAGTGAAAATGGGTGCAATGCAGTAAACCTGGACTCGACACGAGGAACCCAGAAGGTCTGCTAGGTTCTTGCCTCATTAAGAACTCCATATCTGCTCACTGACTAACCTTGCAAATGAGTTCACGCTCAGTAAAGGAAATTGATTACTTTCCATTGCAATTAACATCTGGTCCTGGGTCAGATCATTAGGATAATTTGTTATGGAAAAAAAAAACCAAAGAAACTAGCTACAGGGTAATAAAGTTTCTTCTGGACCCAATTAAAGATGCATTCTCTGGTTATTCTGTGGGACATTGGCCATCTCTTGGGGGTAATACCAGGCAGAAGGAAGCGTACAGAGTGGACAATAGGTGGTGGAACGCCATATATGAGAAAGAGATGTCAGGGGAATCATTTACTCCTGCCTCTAGGAAATGCTCCCTTTTGCAGTTTGAGTTTCAGAAATGATGTATGACATCTATTTGGTGAGGAATGCAGGGCTGAAGGGTTAGCAGGGACTATGAATCTCTAGGGATTCCATTCAGAGGAGGATATGTTCCAGTTTCGGACAGGTTCATGGAAAGAAAAAAAACCCAGTCTCTTTCTGAATTTCATATCCTTGTTTACTCTGACACTCATAAAGGTGTTGGGTTTCACTTGCAGAGCTTTCTCAATTTGAAACAAAACTCTGAATCTTACCCAAAACCCACTAAATGGTTTGCTCAGATTTGCTTTTTTTATCAAACTCAAAAGTCTTATAAACAAACAGGGGCCAAATCCCAGACCCATGTGTTGATCAGGAAAAAAACCCCACAAAACTAAGCAAATAAACAAAAAAACCCAAACCCAATACCAAGAAACCTAGTTTCCACTCATTTTCTTGCAACAACAGGTTTGCATGGCTCTAGGGAAAACATTTTAGGAACTGTGCTGAAGTTTGAAATAGAAACAATGCTGTTCATATTCCTAGCAGCAAATGCTTTTGTAACAGACCCGTTGGTGTCTGTGACTCTGTGGTGTTTCTTACACTTCTTTCTGTAGCTACTTAGAATTTCATCGTGACAGAAAAGCTCAAAAAATAGGTTTGTCTATGTCAGAAATGCTCCCCCCTTATTACTGACTTCAGGGAGAATCTTCATAAGCAACAGGATTGCTAAACGATGTTCTAATTATATATCCAAAACTGGGCAGTGGTGTATCAGAGCTGGACAGGAATTGTTTCTTCCATTAGAGAAGACATTTTGCTATTGCCTTTTATGTAGTATTTTCTGTTCCACTGGTGATGGAAAGTAAAATTGGGGAAAAAAGTGTGGCAAATAAATATTTTAGAAAATCAGATTAGATCAGGAGAATATACTTTAAGATTATGATTTTTAACTGTATAATTTGCTTTTTATGTTTATTAGTCCTTTAGGTATGAGCTGTAATTTCAAAGCAAAAAGTAATTTTCTAGTGACATTTACCAGCACTTCTTGTCTTAAAATTATTGAATCATGATTAATTTTAAATTACGTAAAAGTGAGAGGTTTCTTATTCTGCTGTCGGATTTTGGTGGTGTTTTTTTTTTTGTTTGTTTGTTTGTTTTGGTTTGTTTTTTTTGGGGGGGATTCCCCTTCCAGTTTTCTCTGCACAGGTTGGGAAATTTTCTTTATTAGTGAATTTTCTTGCAAGTATTTGATTTTTTTCTTTTCAACAAAACTCAAAAAAATGATGGAAAGAAAAATCAGATTATAAGTCTAATAATTACCCAACAAGACAATATAATGTTAAGGCATAAGACCGTTATATGCTGCTCTGTTTTAATTACTTACTTATCATGTTAACATGAAAAATAAGTAAACTCAACCATAAAATGAAAACCAATCTTCAAATTCTTCCTGAAAATTTAAACCAGATATTGCTGATGTTTACAGTAGTTTGGGTTGATCCCTTTGCAGCACAGGATATGAGACAGCAGAGCTCAGTTGAGTGCTTGGGAAGGACTTAAGTCCTTCCTGACGACTCTATGCAGGAGATATAAATATAGGACCCCAGTGGCTTTGAAGCATCTTGCTGATAATTCATATGGCTACAGATCCATAAACCTGCTGGTTCTTGTGCACCTTTGCCACAGCTATCCATGTTAATGGGAATGGGAAATGAAGCATATATTTTTCTAGTAATAGATAAACATCAGGAGGTCCAGGGAGTTTGAATTCTTATTATAGAATACTACTCGTGAAAAACCCTTCCAACTCTGGAAGACTTTAGATCTAGATTCACTGAACTCTTTATAGCTGGTACCTGTTTTTCTAATGGGTTTGAGCTTAGATTTCAAAGCCTCTGGAAGATAAAAAAGCCTCATATTTTTAAGATCTGGCTCTGGAATTCAGGATTGCAGTCTGACATCAGCTATTGTCATGATTACCTTATATTTCAAATCTTGTGCTGAGATCAGCCTCTGCCTATGGTCATTTATGAAGAGAGCTCAGTCTCAACACAATGAAATTGCCTAGGAGAAGAGTCTTGTGGCATATTTATTACATTAAAGAAACTGTGGCATTGAAATAGATGGTAACCAGACTATCTAGACTAGGATTCGAATACAGACATCATGTAATATAACCACCTATATTTCTAAAGAGATTCCATTGTCCATGGAGAAGAGTTAGTACTTACAAGACGATTTTCATACCAAAGCAGACTTTTAAAATGAAGAATTCTTCCCACTCTGGAAGGTACTTGCTTTTCTTTAATGACACTAAAGGAAACCAAATGCCACCAGCACTAAGGAAAAAGTTTAGATATTGGTAAAGGGTTCAAGTTGAGAGCTATCTAAAAGGCATGGTTTGCCTAAAATATGTGTACGTTCATCTTACCAACTGACCCAAGATTTTAAAGTCAGTGGGTAAGTAGACAGGACAATTACTGAAGTTTAGGCCACAGTTCACCTCACCCCCAAGTGGACACTCTTATTTCATTTGTGCGAATAGACTGAAGAAATTTCCACTGATTACAAGAGAAGCCAGACATCTACCTTCAGATACCCAAACTTAAGTGACAGGAATCCTACCCAAAATAATTAAAAAGTTTAGCTAATATCAATGCAATGTGAGCTGGGGTGCATTTAAATCCCTCTCTGGAAGGAAGAGTGGGTGAAGTTTCTGTTTCAGAGGGAGTTGAGCATGGATGGGCTAAGGAGGCTTGTATATGATCCTAGAACAGTTTTATCACTATCTTGGTAATTCCTCAATAAATAAAATTAATGAGTTCCGTTGTCCTCCACATCCGTACTGAAGTGGATTCAGATAATTCTCCTATCTCTGGACCCTCTCTAAGAGTCTTGCTCCTCATCTGCTTTCTGATGATAATTTCTTTTAAAGAAAGATCCATTTAATATGTTCCTCACCAAAAAGTATTTGTAATTAATTCTTATCAAGGACAACAGCTGATTTGCAAGATTACTTCTAAATTGGTAATTAATTAACCTATTACCAAAGGAGGGAGGGGTGCTCTGATTGTCAAGAGGTTAGAGCTGATAAGTGATGAATGGTTGGATTATATCAGGACCTTGGCTCCCCTCTCTGATCAGTTTGGATGTTACCTAACCATGCCTTATATTTGAACATAAATCACAGCTCCTCAGTCTTTATATTTCCTAAGCCAAAGCCTGACACACAGAAGTATGGGTAGATCTCATTTATTATTGCTTAATTAAAGGCTCAATGCACAGACGCCTCTCGCTTCACTTTAGCTAGCCAACAAGATCATGATTGTACTGATGTCAACGCCAGCTTTCTAAGTAGGTATTGGAAGTCACAGTGAGGAAGATCCGAGCTATTCTGTAGGGAATTATACACAACAAAAGTTATATTCATAATGTTTAATTAAGAAATTACTTTTTTTTTTTTTTTTTCCACTGAGCTGTAACATTGATTCCTTCTCATTCTTTACATGCTTCCAAATTGGAGCACTGCAAGTAGCAAGGAGCAATTAGCTATGTTTTTTTGGTTTTACTTTAATGACAAAGAAAATATATTTTAAAAATTTTTGGATTGACCAAAATGGTATTTTTTGTCCTCCTAGCACAACAGGTTTTTGTTTTCTTGAGACAATAAAATACATATTTCAATTAAGCTGTGATAGATCCTTGCAATTTTCTGATTTAAGTATTTTTAAATCATTTCAGAGAGCTGTTTATAATTAAAAATTTTAGAATGAAAAGTTTAAATGAATCGGCTGTAAAACATTTGAAAAAAATCCTTCTGTTCACTGTCTACCTTTTTAGTTAAAATATATTTCCCAAGGTGAAGTAGGTTCAAAGAAGCATTGCTGTATTTAGATTCTTGGTGCTCTTTGAAAGATATTCCACAGGTTTGCAAGGTGGCAGACAAGGTGTAAAGATTAAAATGATCAAACTGCATTTTTTTGGCAGAATCTTTCTTCTCTAGGATGATGTAAGAGCTCAATAATACATGACCCATCTGTAGGGGAGTGTGCCAGAGCTGAATTGGAAGAAAAAAAACAAAACAAAACAGTTTTGACTTAACAAACTTAACCTGGAAATGTTATGAAAGAAAGAGAGAATAAAATATGGAAAGCCCAGATGGTATTTTATACAGTCACTTTCCTGACTGTGAGTGTGTTTTAAGGAATTGTCCGGTACTCTGGGATGCCATAAATTCAGCTGGATATAGTGCTGCACTATTCAGTTCCTGTCTGAAAGCTTGCATTCTCAGCTTTTGCTGCCTTTTTTTTTTTCATTTTTTTTTGGGGGGAAGGGTGGGTGGGGAGGGGGGCGGCTGAGACCTGGTTTTGTTTCTCACCATGAAGAAACAGAAGCATTTTGCTTGTGAGATGGGAAAAGTACAGGCAGGAAGCAATCTTTCCCTGCTATACCAACTCTGCTATGCTCCCCAGTAATGAGGGTATCTCCATCATATTCAAAGAATATGTCACTGTAGTGACAGGACAAGGGGTAACGAGTTCAAACTTAAACAGGAGAGGTTTAGATTGGATATAAGGAAGAAATTCTTTCCTGTTAGAGTGGTGAGGCACTGGAATGGGTTGCCCAGGAAGTTGTGAGTGCTCCATCCCTGGCAGTGTTCAAGGCTATGTTGGATGAAGTCTTGGATGGCATGCTTTAGTGCGAGGTGTCCCGGCTTATGGCAGAGGGGCTGGAACTAGATGATCTTAAGGTTCTTTCCAACCCTAACTATTGTATGATTCTATAATGAGAAGCCAGTTATGTCCAGAGAAGGAGGGAAGGGTGTAGGGATCTGATAAGTAGTTATCAATACCATCTTACATGGAAAATAAGATGAAGGTTGCTTTGACCTTTGTAAGTTATTTGCTAGTGCTGCTAAATATTGCTAGCTGTCCCCATGTGAGGCATCCAACAGTGGTGCCTTAAAAGGCAGGCTCTGCTCAGCCAGGCAGACCAAGCAGGGGGAAAGGTGCTTGTTCCCTACAAGCACAAGCGGAGAGCAGCACCACGATCCCACCAGCTTCTGGCATTCCACTGCTACCTGTCCCTGATGTTGCGTTTTGGTTTAGCAGGTACTGCAGGCAAGCTTACTGTCCGAGGTGTGAACCTGTCTACAACTAAGGAACCTGCTGGGAGGAAAGATTTTACACATCCCTGAGCTTACCATTTTTTTTCATCCTGCTCCCTACCATGGGGAAGGCTCTCACTAGTTGAAAACAATTCTCCAGACCACCAAAAGGCTTTTCCTCAGATTTAAAATAATTTAAATGTGCTTTTTTTTCTATGTGTGTTGAGAGATAACAACTTAGTTTCATGATATTTCTTTTGCTACCTAAAGACAGACATTAAGAAAAATATGTACTTAAAAATAAATTAATGCAGCATTTGAGAGAAAAAGTGGAAGCTGCCCGCGAGACACTGCAGTGCTTAATCTTAAAATGAGAGACATGAAACAGGAGTCCTAGTGGATACCTAATAAAGTAATAATAACAATAGAAGTTAAATTAATTAACTATATGGAAATGAAAAGTTGCCTACTATATTTAAATGACAGCTGTATCAGCAGCATTGTAGAGTGCTCCCCAAAATGCAGAGATGCCTCAGGAGAAGTGAGTCCCTGCACTATTTCTCAGGGTGCAGATGGTCCCAGCCTTGAATATCCCTATTTAGCATAGGGATTTGCATTCTGCAAATCCTAGAGGATACGCTCCAAATTTATACCAACTCTCCTATCCAAACAGGACCTGTGGCTTTGTGTGTTTACTGTTGAATCAAGTGCCATATGACAACCCAACACCAGCTGTGCTGGCAGATTTTAAGGTGTGTTTATTAGGGTAGTGTACTGGAGTGTAAGCACAAATTTTAATTTTAATTTTATTTTTGTTTAGTTTTAAAATTTCACCCTCCTTATTTCCCCCCCACAGAATGCACAAGGATAGTGTAGTAGTAGTCGTGTCAGTAGAAGTAGTCGCAGTATTTATCAAGCCAGTAATCAGTGGAAGATAAAGACTTGTGAGCATTCCCATATTTAAGAAACTACTATGTACATGCAAAGTAATGAACTAAATATATATTGTAATTCTATGCTATCAGAGTGCTATATCAAAGTACTACCAGAAATAACTCCTGGATCTTAGAGGTAGCAGCAGCCACTTGTCTCTCTCTTACTTCAGTCGAATACAGTTGCAAACAGATATGGTAAACTTATTACATGATCTCAGCCTACAACAGTGAAGTACCTTGTGCATAAGAATGGCAAAAGGGTTTGTTTGCGCTGGGAAACTGAGAAGGCAGGGAAGCTGGACTGGGAATTAAAGGGAGCACTGGTGTATTAAAAAATTTATGTTTATATTCTGAACTGCTTTTTATGGGAGCCAGCAGAAGCCAGAGGCCTACAAGTGAAGAAACACTGCCTTGCTTACTCTGGAAAGACCTTCCTGTGTAGACAAGCCATAAGGAAAAAGTGGTTTTAGTTTCTAATAACATCTCTGCAATATTAAACCACTTCACTTAGTCCTTTAACTAAAACTTAGCAAAGTTAACTGCATAACCACATCCTTCTAAATGACTGCAACATGACAGAAGATTACTTGCCTGTATACAAGTGATGTTCAAATTGAAAAAGCATTTCTGTTTGAAGGATTATTTGTAAGTGGTCACACATTCAAACAACACCTGAAAATCCTGTTGGCTTTTCCAAAAACAATATTAGTATATCAGGAGAGCAAGAGCCTTTGGTTTCCAAGTGTGGCTGCCCAGGGTTCCCCAGCAGTACACACAACATACTGACCTAGTACCCTGACTTAGTTTTAGTTAAAGTATTAAGCTTTTCACAAATCTGGTGTACTTAAACTGCATCTGTTGTCACCAACATGCTGTCTGCTTCATTTTCTGAAACTTGGGATAGCTAACTTTATGATAGTGATGTTGAGTAGCCATTAATTCTCATTTCTTTCAGCTGTTCCTCAACTCCAGCTTGTGAGTTCTTCAATAAAAATCTCCCAAAGTTACCTTGGCGACTCATGCATTTGCCAAGCTGACAGATTTATGACAGTTACATATATAAATATTTATATGCTGCGGCAATGCAATTTTTAAAGGCAGATATATACACTCTCACCGAGACTTTCAAACAAGGCAAAGTGCACTCACACAATGTGACATAACCATATACAAGTCAGTGTGTATCAATATGTGCTTGAATACACAGATACACACACTAATGATCACACAGGCTTTCTTCTAAGCATGTAGACTTTGTACTCACAGGCAGCTCTCAAAGACTTTTTGCAGCAAGTCATAACGTGCTAACAGATGTGTTAGCTGTAATGTACACACGTTCTCCAGACACCAGAATAAAACCTCCTACCCCCTACACACAACTGGACAAGGTAGAATGGGGATCACACTTCCAACAGGAACTGCATGCAGTTTATATACTTAAGCCTGACTTGCAGGCACATTTGTTAATTGCATAAGAAAGTTGGATATAGGACATTCAAGAATCTCCCACTCAACAAACCCAAATTCAGTTGTATGTACATGATCATACACATAGAAGCCACATATCTTATAATGTTTATAGAAGAATTATCACTGGAAATTATTCCTTATTTTTCCCCTGTCACATGCTCATGTATACATGCTGCTGCCTTCTCGTTAGACCTGACTGAACCTCTTTGTGTTGCATTGCCCTAGGCTGGTGACCAGAGCAGATCGTTGGCCTATAAATTCAGGTGATAAGCTCAGCTGGTTTATTGCCTGGCAGAATAGATGGAGATGATACAATGTCCAAAGGAAAAAAGAGGAGAGGGCTAAATAGAGGGGAGTCATTTATATGTAAACAACACAGCAATTTATAGGAGAAGCCAGTGATCTTTTATTTTTGTAAGGCTGAGGTTTTGCAATATCAGCATGTCATTAACTCAAAACATACTCTGGAGGTACCACTTTACTAGCTCCATCTTCCATTTCTTTGTCTGGAAGACTAAATATAAAATCATTCCCCCCTCCTTCTCTTTTTTTAGAAAATAGAATTGAGTTGAAGTCTTCCTCCTCCCCTGCTTTTGATGGGGAAATCTCAGTGGCTGTTTAGATATTGCTTATACATTAATAAAACATTACAGGGAAGTAGTAGGAGAGAGACCAAAAAATCTTTCCTGTGACAACAAAATGCCTTTCTGTTCTGCTGTTTCCACTTGAATTGACTGCTGCTGCTTCTAATCTCCAAACCCTTGGCTTAGGGTGGAATGTGTAATGGAGGGAGAGACTATATATACACACATGCATAAAGTATGTGTTGTGTCTTCCAGTCCCTTGCATTGACTATGGGGGAAGTGATGTGATGAAGGGTACAGGAGAGCCTATCAGGCCTCATCTTGCCACATTTGTCATGCCTACGCAGCTGTAGATGACAAAGCAACAAAAGTTGGCAGGTTCCTAATTAAAACCCCAGGCCTGGAGATTTTCCTGTGTTTGGGGCACTCAAGACTTTGAGCAATATTTATCAGGGTGGGTTTAAAGTGGGTTGCTTTAGGTGAAAAGAACAGAGTTAAAGCCAGTGCATAGTAAAGACATTGTTAGATCCTGAGAAGCATCAGGAATCTGAGCTCAGAGGGACATCAGAACAACCAGTAACCTTACTCTAGAAGTCTCTAACTGGGCATCCTCAAAACCTGGAAAAGTATCATCTCTCTTTATCTTGCCTTCTTATCTGCAAGCTCAAAACCAGGCTTCTGAAATGCATTTATCTACCCTGCTTTTCATTCTGTGAGCATGAGCAGTGACGGTAAAATGTGTGACTCACTATCCCAACTACTGACAACAGGCAGAGACATGGCAGTCTGACTGCAAGTTCAGTCACCGGGCTAACCCTCAACCTTAGCCAGATCACACAGGGTAAGAGCTAGACATGCTGACATTAAACATTTGTGCCATTTCGTTCTCACCTGTACATATCTTTCTAGATATTACAGCACTTCCAAAAGTCATAGGCAAAACTATTATTTCCAGATAATAGAAACTTTTGCAATTTTTTTAGCTAGGTTTTGGTTTTAAGCGGGTTTTGGTTTTAGGGTTTTTTTATCCAGGCCTTCAAATATGCAAGTTCAGCTCCTCACTCTCAGTCCTGAAGGCCTGATTTTCCTTCATCAGTCTTCAAACATTTTTCATAGTTCTTCAGACATAGCTTTCATTAGGATCTTGTCCAAAGCCCTTTAATCCCAAAGGCATATCTTCAATAGACATGCTTTTACACTCTATTCAGGCTTCTATGTAAGCTCTTCAGTTTTCCTTCCTTATGCGTATAACATTAGGAAATAGAACACTGCATCTATTCTTTCATTTTTCCCTTCTCTTTTTTTTAAAGGAAAGCATAATCATCACTTGTCTTTTCCATTACTGCAGTATTATACTGCATGTGTGTATATATATGTGAATATATAAGGTCATAGATTTGTAGTTCAGCTACTAACATTTTGTGACTTCATGACAAAAAATAGTTTTTAGAGCTTAATTTTACTTCATATTAAATATGCAGTATCAATATGGCTACAAACCTTGCCAGAGCATTCAAATCTAGGAACAGGATCATGTTTGAATGGTTTGTCGGAAGTCACTGTTAGGAGTGTTCCCACCTTAAAACATTTTCTAGGAATTAAAAATGATCATGTACTGTAAGTGCCCACCGTGCTTTTGAGGTTTGGAAATTAGGGAAGTGCACTAAATTTGCTGAATAGATGCTACTGTTTCTTGTTGTATTTTCTTCAGGGTAGTGAATCTTAAAATATACTGCCACATTTGCTGAATCTGTTTTTGTGTGTGTGTGTGTATAGCCATTTTGAAGTAGGAACAGAAGTACAGAGAATCCTTTAGGAATTTACTGTAAGTCAGTAATGGATTTTGCTTGTTTTCAGGCCTGGTTTTAAAATGTCTTGTAAAAAAATAATATCCCCAATGCATATTGTGCAGGAATTAATGTGGATCTAGAGCAAAATTACTCTGCCTCTTATGCATTAAAAAAATCCCAGTGACACTAGGTTCAAAACATTACAAAAATGTGTTTCTCCCTCTTTCTCTTTCTCTAATATTGTAGCAACTCAGTATAATTCTTCATTATTGTGTTGTTTGATATATAGGAAAGGGGACCTTGAACCTAGAATAAGTGCTTCCAGTATAGTTGAAAGATATGTGATCTGAAAAGTATAATATTATGCAAGTCTGATAAAGAAGAATGTTTTTATGTCATTAGCCAGAGCATGTTTTGTAATAATAGGGGTTAACTCACTGGTGCATCATGAGTTTATACAGGCTTAGTACCATCATCCATATAAAAAAAAAGCCACAGACGAACCATGTATTTGTAACTTTGCTAGACAAGATTTTTACCTTTAAAGGCTTTATTTTTTCACTTTTGCCATGTCACAGTTGCATTAATAAGATAATCATTCCTTACCGAAAGCACATTTATCAAAGGAATGAAACTGTATAAAACTAACTCTTATATAGATATATGTCTATTCAGGAAGGCACTGCTTTAAGTGGAGCCTAGATCAGATGACCCTCTCCCTTCCAATCTAAATGACCCTGCAATTTTGCAACTGAGGGCAGAATTGCACAATTTTAAATGCTCCTCCACTGAATTCAGGTATTAGCCCACTGCTTCTGGACACAGCCTAAGCTTGCAGTGACCTTCCAGTTAGGTAGGTAGGTATGTACATACATAGGTCACTGCATCCTACCAGATTTTTTTTTTGGAAAATCCTTCCACTCACTAGATTTTATTGCTGACTTCAGTCTTGGGAGATCTAGACTTTTATCCTTGCTCTGTTACCAGTTCACAGTGAGACCACATGAAAGTTGCTTCTACTTCCATGCTTTACCTTCTCCATTCATAGAAAAGGGATTATCTGACCCTGGCTCTGGGAAGAACTGAGGAAAAGCATAGAGCATTATTACACAAGGCCTAGTGACTACCACTCAAGGTTTACTTTTCCTAGAACAGTACACTGTCAAGACTTGTAAAAATACGGCTGTTTTTACCATCAAGACCCACAGAAGAGGATCTCTCATTTATATCTGCTGATCTCTTGAGGTTTTTCATACAGACATAGTTCATTTCCTAGAAATACCGTAATTGAGTTAAGCAAACACAGCAGCCACTTTATGTTTTAGTGGGAGGTGGTGTTTAGAGTGGGAGGATGACTAGAGGAAATAAGATTAAGTTAGGCTAGGAAAAAATTAAGATAGAACATCAGGAGAAATGTTTTTCCCATGTTGAGGTTTGATAGGCTCTGATTGCAATCTCATAATCCAAGAGACTTAGTGGGGGGTTCATGGAGTCTTTGAGTGATAGAAGTAGTGGGGGGTTCATGGAGTCTTTGAGGAATAGAACTCATCAGAAAACACATTTTTGTTTCTATTTACTGGACTTCCAAGTACATTGTGATCTGGCCTGGCTTGAATTACACACTCTAATTAAAACAGGCCCTGGTTTAATGGGCTAGATACACAGAACATTTAGGTACACAAATGCTGGTGTAAGCTTTGCATGCAGTTGCATTAATTTGCATGCCCAGTTACAAGACTTCTGCTTAGAAATTGGTTAATTGCACCAATTGAAACGCTGATTGGGCATAATACCCAGCACAATAGCCTGATTTGCATATGCATTCATAGAGACTTGCATGTATAGTTATGTGTGCAACAGTGCTCATATTTTGTATACATAAGAGTGTATGTAAATTGCTTGAAAATCTGTCCCAGTAGATCTCTTCCATCTCTACTTTAGATCATTCTGTTTGCTAAGTAATATATCATCCCTCTCTGATGCAAAAATGCGTCAGCTCGGAGAGTGAATATCAATTAAAGGAGTAAATAAAATGCTGTCAAAGGTGCATTTTTGCTTTTATCTAAAAAACTCCTTTTTCGTAGCTATCATAACTAAAATTCTGGATTGTTTTAGGGCCCTTTTCTGTCTGTGAAAGGCAGCTTGTTCTTACAGTAATTCTCTTGTTTATTTGCCCCTTTTCACCTGGATTTGTTTATTAAACTATAAGCATGATTGAGTTCTATATAAAGCACACCCATGTTATTCCATAAGATATGGGTTTAATTGAGGTCAAGGATCCATGGTATTGGGAACTGTTGAACTGATGATATCCTCCTCAAGACTAGGATCTGATCTGAGGCAGCTATATTGTCCAGCAAGCAAGTCCCAAACTGCAGACTCCGAAGGAAGTCAACATTATATTTCTTGAAGCAGCAAAACTGTCTCAATTTATCTTTGGTATTTTTTTTTAGGGAGAGCAACTGGGTCAAAAAATGTGAAGGTCATTCAGAATACTATTAACTAAGCCATTATTAACTAAGATTGTGGTTCACTGATCAGTCTCTTAGCTTTCTTTACCCTCTCTTGCATTCAGACAGCAGGCAGCTGGGGTGCTTGTTCTCTCCCGTTCAGATCCTCACTGGCAGTAGAAAGCAATGAAGTTTCTTGCAGCTTTATGTTGTTGTGTTTGTTCTTTGGCAAAATAAAACATGACATCCAGTAAAAAAGAATGGGAGGAGTTATCCAAAACTTTTAACACAATAGATGTACAGGATGATCTAACAGAGTATACTGAAGCTCTGATCCATTCATTCTCCTTTGGGAGAGTTCTGAAGAAAATAGAGTTGAAGGTTTTGGACAAGTGATTCCAAAAGACTTGGTATTAGGCATGTATTTAGTCTCAGCACACAAATTAAAGGTCCTGGTTCTTGTTATTATCTTATTCCCCTGTTAAGAAGAGAGATTATAGAGAAGGAGGAATGTAGGATACAAGCTGTCTATCTTTGTGTGTCTAACTGCCTGAGACTAGGCTGGAACATTCCTGGACAAGTCTAGACAAACCTGCCATGGCTTGTAACTTGGCTTCCACTTCCTATACCTCCATCAGGAGCTGCATGAAGAAGAGCTGTATGACCACACTACATTCCTCCTCCTGTCAGAGGTCTGAGGGATTTCTCCTGCAGGGATTTCCACCCAGTGTAAAATTATTTCAAGATGCCAGAGTGGATCAATAGGATTGGCAGGAGTTGGACCTCATAGACCTACTGCAGTAAAAAAAGACTGCAGTCTGTACAAGCAGAATGATCTCAGTTAAGGGACCTGATGCTCTTACAAGGAAAACATTAATCTGCACTTTAACATACAAACACTTTGCAGAACAGCTTCTGAGGAATAAGTGTCCCAGAATAGCTGAAAATTGTCACACTCCAGGTGAATGAAATATCAGCTCCCTCAAGATGGGGATAGTAAGAAAGTGGAGCATCCTTAATAGATAAAATATAAACTGACCCTCAGAACCTCCAGGTGTAGACACATTATTATAGAAAAAACCAGAAATACACGTGTGATTTGAAGGGAGTCCACAAGGCAGAAAGTAAGAGAAACTCTACTGTTCAGAGAACAAGAGCTGAAGTGAGAAAGGCTTACTCATCAATAGAGAAATCCAGTTAGTGTTTGATAAATAAACAAGTGGGAAAAAAAAAGGAGGGAATAAACTGGGGTCCAGAACATACTTGAAGCAAGAAAAGCTATCTTAATGGAAAGCTGAGATCCAGGGTAAGCCCTGGTATAACCAGAAAAGAAAAGATGCTACCGTTTTCTTTTCACTAGTGTTGATGTGTCTAAGGCAGGAAATACCATTTCTCACTAGAGTTTGTTATTCTCCCTGTCATGAAAAACAAACCTAGTCCATTACTGACCCTCTGTCCTATAAAAAGTCAACTCCTGACATCCGAACACATGTCTTTGAATAATGAATCCTAAGAGCATCTGAAAAAGAATTCATAGCAAAGCCTACTTAGCTTTTCCAGATGCCAGATTGCCAAGTTCAGATTTAGCCAGGTGTTTTGAGAAGCTCAGGTAAAGAAATCAGAAGTGGAAAGCTTCATTATTATTATTTGCTGTGGCTAAAGAAACAGCAAATTAATCAGTTAGCAGCAGAATACTGACAACTTTTCAAATCCCCTTTAAAAAATTGAAGTTGCTTTGCAGGATATTTTTTTGTTCATTCCAGTGTTATCTTCTCTGTTTCTTTCTATGTTTTTCTATTTCCACTTTGGCTGGTCTGTATAATAAGAATGTTTATTCTTGAAGGCCAAATGTTCAAATAACAAATTTCCAAAATAGTGGAAAAATTTCCTTCAAGAAAACAGGAAAAAAGGAAATACCTTCATCTCTCAGATAATGCCAAACATGATGAATGCATCTCTTTATCACATTAAAGTGTTTAATTCATGTAGAATTACAAAGGCATGAAAATGAGCAGGATTCTTTTTGAAGTCAAGACCGCTGACGTCATCTTGGTGGTCATTTCTCAGGGAGACAACACTGGGCTTATTAATAATGAAACTGAGAATTGGGGGAAGGGTTCTCTTGGGTTATTTTCCTTTTTTTTTTTTTTTTTTTTTTTTTTTAAAAAAACAACCAAAATTACTTTGTGTTTTGGTTATTTTGTCAA